>OU426919.1:0-2500 GCA_911387795.2 Apamea monoglypha | reverse complement strand
CTGCAAAATGTCACGTGCCGCGGGATGGGGATCCTCAATTACAGCAGCCATTCGCTCGACCTCCCTGTCCCCCAGTGACGCCCGGGGCACCCCCCTCTTAGCTTCATACAGTGATGCTGCCTCACGAACTCGAAGATCGAGGGGGGAGGATTCCGGACAGCACCAGCGCTGAGTTCAGGGAGACCGTGCGATAAGCCCTGCACATTTTCTGAGCAATTCCACGCTGGACGGTCCCGAGCTGCTTTATAATGCCCAACTTTTTTGCAGCCGGTGCCCAAACGCTGGCAGCGTAAAGTATTACGGGCTCCACGGTCGCCACATATATCACCCGGATAACCTCTGGGTGAAGCCCCCAACTGACCTTTGCGGCTCTACACAGCTGCTTGTAGATCGCAATTGCCTTCCTACAAACGTGTGAGACGTGGGTGTTGAAGGTCAGTTTTTGGTCAATGGTTACACCCAGAAGCTTCATCTCATTCGACATGTCGATGTCGATCCCCCCCATCCTCAGGCGTGGTGTGTCGTATTTCAATTTTCTGGTAATCACCATAGCGGTAGTTTTGTGTGGTGCGAATTTGAGTTTATTCTGGACACCCCACGCCAGAACATGGTTGAGAGCGGCATTGGCACATTCTTCCACCTCCAGTGCGGTCTCTCCGTCGAAGACCAAGAGCACATCGTCCGCAAACGCCTGGATGTAGTTTCCCCTGTTCACTGCTGTTTTTAGAAGGGGGTCTAGGACTAAGTTCCATAAGATTGGGCCTCCAATTGAGCCTTGGACACAGCCCTTGGTTGTGTCTTTGCTGTATGCTTCCCCACCGTACCTGACTGTCACTTTTCGGTCACTGAGGTAGCTATCTACGACCCGCCTAAGGTTAATCGGACACTTTTCCTCTGCCAGACGGACTCTTATAGCTGGCCACCAGGCACTATCGAATGCTCCCTCTATGTCCAACGATACAAGCGTAACTATTCTTTTTTGTTTTAGTTTTCCATAGACATGCTGCATGAGGTCATAGAGGGAGTCCTCGGTGCTCTTTTGTGGCATGAACCCGTACTGGCGGGTACTCATCCTTGGTAAGAGGTGGAACTTAAGGCGGGCCACCAGCATCTTTTCGAATATTTTCCCCAATATAGGCAATAGTCCAATCGGCCTATACGACTTGGGGGTGGAATAGTTCGCTTTTCCCGGCTTCCTCAGTATCACGACTGTTGCCTCCTTCCAGGACGTGGGGAAGTGGTGGTGTTCCAGGCACTTATTTAGGAACCTCAAGAATAAGCCCGGGTCGTTACCCACGGCATGACAACAAATGTCGGCGGTAAAGCCATCGGAACCCGGAGCCTTCTTCGGGTTGAATGACTCCATCGAGTTTTTTAATTCTGCCGCCGTAAACGGTGGGTCGCAAGGATCATCTTGTTCGCCAGAGTTTACGCTTTGTGCTTTAATTCGAATGGATCGATGGTGAGCATTGTCATGTTCGAGGAGGTCTTCCGGATAGAACGTATCAGCTAGTAGCTTTACGGAGCCCCTCGCATCCAGCACGTTACCGTTCCCTTCCAATGGCAGGTCCTCTTCCCTTCGCTGCGTCCTGCCTATCACCCTATATATTCCCTCCCAAACCCCCTCCCTATCCTGTTTCTCACAGAACTCTTTCCAACTCTCGGTCTGAGCTTTGGCCGCTTCTAACTCATACTCTTCCTTCTGTTTCAGGTACTCTTCTACGACCCTCGACCTCCGGATTTGGGCGGCACAGCGGATCCTGCGCTTCTTGGTTGCGACGGCCCTCTTCATCTCAGCGAGTCTCTCGGACCACCACGGCAAGGTAAGTTCCTCTTGGACTTTTTTAGTAGGTATTGATTGCTTGCATGTTTCTTCTATTGCTTTTGTAAGGTTGTCTGTTATGGTATCAATTTGCTCAATGTCTTTAATTTTGTCTATTTCGGCTGCTGTGAATTTGTAGTCTATTTTCAATTTGCCAAACTTCTCATGAAATTTGGCCCAATTGGCTTTTTTGGTTCTGAATTTTCTAGTGGTTCTTTCGATTTTAACGCCTTTAGATTTCTTCAAGAGGATCCTAAACATAATGCCGTTGTGATCCGAGCTCGTGAGACTTTCGTCAACCCTCCAGTCGTCTATCAGGTCCAATATGTCATTAGAACACGCGGTAATGTCCACGTGACTGCTGTACCGTTTTCCCCCGCGGATAGTGTCGAAGGTCGGAATTTCCCCCCGGTTTAGTATGTTCAGGTTAAGCTCACCGAGAGTTCCTGCCACCTCTTCCCCCCTAAGGTCGACCGTCGGGCTGCCCCACCATATGCTCTTTGCATTGGCGTCCCCTCCAACAATCAGTCTCTTGGAGCCGACTGCTAGCCCTATTTGTTTGAGATGTTCTAAATAGGGCTCGATAGGCTGGTCTGGCTCAAAGTAGAAGGAGACAAGCGTGATCTCCCAGGCACTGGTCTGGATTCCCACCACTGTGATGTTATTCGTGGTGAGTTT
>OU426918.1:15584603-15682418 GCA_911387795.2 Apamea monoglypha | reverse complement strand
GATTAATAAGTAAATTATTTATTGGTTGTAAATATTGTCTCCAACATTCTAATTACGATAAATTCTTAATTAACCGGCATCGGCATCAACGTAAACGTAAACAGCATATTAGGCGTGAATGTAAAAAAAATCAGGAAAGTGTAAAAAATCAGCAAAGTGTAAAAAGCCATCCCAACAACCGACCAATAAGAAACATAGAAAGAGTACTGACAAAAAGAAAAAGAATTTGAAGAAGACAAGAAAACGTAGCTAGGTCTTGAGTTCGAACCCAGCAGGCAGTTTACTTTGTGTAAATTATTTCATCACCACTGCTCTCAAAACGGTGAAGGAAAACATCGTGAGGAAACCGGCATGTCCTAGAACCACAAATTCGCAGATATGTGACATCCACCAACCCGCACTGGGCCCGCGTGGTGGATTATGGCCCACTCCCTCTCACAGAGAGGAAACCTGTGTCTCAGCAGTGGGAACATTATAGGCTGATTATGTTAAGAGAACGTAGCTTATTTAGGAATATCCAATTTATTTCAAAGCGTGTGGAAAGGTTAAGTCCCGTCCCAAACAAAGATATGGAGTTTTACATCGAATCATTCCAGCGGAAGCCACCTTTTTTATTCATATATACAAAATGTTCCGCGCCTATGTACTATTACGTACACGCAACAAGCTTTTCGATTCGGGATGCATTTTTTGGATTCCATGGATTATGCTACTGTTTATAGTTAATCTGCATTTGCGAAATATTTGCCAAAAATGTAAATAATTATAGAAAAATTACTTTAATTCCTATTCCTACACAATAAAGTTCAGTTTACGCTACAACTTCAAATATTTTTATAACTTTTTCATTAGTGCTAGTCACTCTGAAATCAACTTAATTACGAAATAACGTCAAATTAAAACAAATAAAATTCAAAAAAAATCAAAAACCAAAATATTAAAAAAAAATATTTCGCATAAACCACGCACGGTTCTAATTAGTCGTTTCCTCCAAACTCCAAAACTCCACGGATACTCTTTTAAAAATAATTGGTTTTTACAATGTTTTAAAATTACGGTAGGTATGGAAGGACAGTGTAAGCCTAACAACAAGTACCAGGTACTAAATGGTGATAAAATAAAAAATGGTCTACAAGGCCTATTTGAATTATAGATTAGTTTTGTTCTCATGGTCGAGTTTAAGTAAGCAAAGTAAGGATACGTTAACTTTGTGTACCTATTACGTCAAATAAATTGGGGAGATTTGAAGCCGCGGCTTGGGGCTCAAACGCATGGACGCCGTGCATACAATTTGGGTAAATGCCTTTGTTGATTGTAATCTACTGGTAATACGAGTAAGTTACTTTCATCTCTAGTAGTATTATCTTGTGTATTATGTTAGTGCTAAATTATTAGCCGGCTTTACACACTCGCTCAATCGCGTATGAAACAAAAATCGCGCGTGAAAGATAGTGCGTTTAAATATGTTGAAGCAGAAGGGAAAGGCAGGGCCTAATTAAAAACTAAGGGCGGAATCCGCGCGGTATCGTGTACTATGCAGCCCTCGCGAAAGAGCGTAGGTATATAAATGGCATTGTAATGGATATAGAAATAATGATGTTATCATTTTATCCTCATTGCAATCATGCTGTGTAAATCATGTTTGTGTTACCTACCTACTTTTGGTTATAGTCGAATGCAGATTCTCTATTATCGATGAATTTATTGGTGAGGATGTAACACGGAAAACAATCGGACATCTTTAATTTATCGTCCACGTTAGCGGGGTGTTCAATCGTATTTTCAATTCCTATCTCGGACATACTACACCGTCAAAACCGGATCTTTTAGACATGCCTAATCAAGTGGAGTCGGTAGTTTAGTCGACCTTGTAATTTCTTAACCACCCCGTTTTTTTGGTGGGAAATCATCAAATGACTTCTCCCGCTCTGGGTGGAGCGGGAGGGTGTGTCAGACTTTTAGTGACTAAAACCCACCCGTGTTCCTTCAGTTGCCTGAGGTTAATTGCACATCGTAAAACGTTGCTTTAACCTGTCGTGTGGACGTACATCAACACTTCAAATTAAGTTACAGTAGGCTTTTGGAGCGTATATCTACGCGTTATTATTGCAATCGCGTACTATAGGTATTCCGTGGCAGACAGCGTTTTGTGTGCGCGTTATGGCCGTGGTGTGAAAGATCAAGGAACAAATGCGACAGCTAGATACTTTCAACCATAGCCAACTTTTTGTCAAAAGTGATAAAGCAATTGCGAGGTCGACTATACTTTGTAGGGTCAATTCATTTAGGTAAATCTGAAACAGTGTTTGTTACTGTACCTTACTTATGTTAACAATACATTATAAAATAGTCGTATGTTCATAAACATTGTTAATGCTACAAATTGTAATGTAGTTATGTAAATAAATTATAGTATAGGTATATTCTTCCGTTTTATTTACCTAAATATAGAGGGGCGATGAGGTCATCAGATTAAGGACTGATTTTTCCATCATTTGATAACTTTATTCGAGGAATAATTTTGAAATCTTGACAGTTATTTCATATAAAACCTGTCAAACGTCAATTTTATTCCTCGAGTAAAATTTATCTGGCGATGGAAAAATCAGCCCTAAATATTACAGCTGTTACACAAGTTGAAATAATAATAAGTCAGTTCAAAAAAAGCTTTTTTATACTCACTTTCATAGTCTTCTTCTTAGCGTGTCGATAGCAATCAAAATGGACTCAGCCCAGAATTCGGCTAGTTTTTTGGCGCCATCACCAGCGTCCATCAGTTCCTGTAACGTGCAGCTGACAGGACACGCAGGACACGATATTAAGTGACCCATCGTTTGTAGAACATTACTTACTTTCATAGTTAAAGATTAGTATCGCTTTGACATATTTTATAACTTTATTTAAATTACAATTATGACAAACTATTTACACGACGTACTAAATTTAAGTCAGATTTTTCAATCGACAGATATTTTTTATTCGTAGAATTAAATTGACGTCTCACAGATTGAAGAGACGTCAGTACGTCTCTTCAATCTGTGAGACGTCAATTTACAGCTCGACAGCTCCTTAAAGGCAACTATCTGCAATATACTAACCTTTTATCTAGTCTTTTTATAAATTGTTGTAAACTAAAGAAAAATACGAATATACCTAATGCAATATTGTTCATCCCCCATAGCAAATAGCGAGATAATTTATAGCCTACAGCAGTCTGTATGCTATAAAAGACTAGATAAAAGGTTAGTATATTGCAGATAGTTACCTTATGGAGCTTAGCAGTCAACTAAGACATCATAACACTGACCTATATTATACAATCACTTATCTATAACAAACAGGTACACAACAACAACACAATAACAACAACAATCAACGGAACAATATAGGTCAGTGGCGGGACTAATCATACTATACGAAATGACAGTTATTTTTGTGCCGATTCAAAGTGGGCACGAGTGTCTCGAACTAAAAAACTGTATTTTGTGTTTACTGCGAGATATTAGAACATTTTTATCCTGACAGTATGCGCATCTTGTAAAACTCGCTATCAAAAATATTAGTTCCACAAACGCTCGCGTTGCTGTCAGCGCCAAAATGGCAAAAATCAAATGTCTTCATTTTGTCATCGATAGTATGAAATCCAGCGTACTTGTTTATTTAGGTCAGTGCATAATAATGAGAACGGCTATTTTTGTTCTTTAGATTTCTAACTATTGATATTTTCGTAATTCTTTTTTTTTAACACTTTTTTATATGACTATGAGAAATCCCGTGTGTTTACAATCTACTCTTATATTATTTTGGTGATAGCCGTTCGTCAGGAATAATCTGTAAGAATGCATCAGTCGGTGTATCGGTGTTGTGCCTTATGGTAGTACAGACGCCAGCAGGTCAAGCTACCCGAAACTGTCAAATTTTCGCAATCAACCTTGAACCTAATGCTATAGCGATAAAGTTGAAAATCTAATAAAGAAATTTGACAGATTGTAGTAGCTTGATGTGCTGGCGTCTGTACACACGGCTACACATCAAGCTATACATTTCCAGTTTTAGCTGACCTCGCATTCTATAGGTTTTTCGTACAATCAGAAGTCAGCTTCCCGCACGCCCGCACGGAACAAATATTTGTATGACCTACATGTATTTGTTCCGAGTCTGGGTGTTTTTCTATCTATAATATGTATGTATTTACAAAAAAAAAAAAAAAAATTGTATTTAAGTAGTTTATCAGCCATCTTGTTACCATAACACAAGCATTAGGTTGCTTAGCTTGGGACAAATGGTGCTGTGTGAAATGTCCAGGGATTTATTATTATTATTATTTCCTTTATTTCAATGTAAACATATAAATTATATTTTTAAATATTAGAATATAAAAGATATAAAAACATTTAAAAATATAAAAAATTATTTCCTTTATTTCATTTAAATACCTACAAATTACATTTTTAAATATTTTTATAAACAAAAAGATAAAAAAACATTTAAAAATATGAAAAATAGTAGCCCACCGGTATCGGGAACAGGGTCCAAGCTACCGGCGGTCAGGGCTCCAGAGAGAGGAACCTCCTGACAATGCGAGCCGTGTCCAGAAGTACCGCTTTCTGAATCAAGCCCTTGATCCAGCTGCCCAACGAGAGCCTCCTCAGGTGTTGGTCGAGGCTCTTGGCTATTAAGCCATTGGCTGTCACGACTATCGGCACAATGATTGCTGAGTCCACATGCCACATGTCGACAACCTCGCGAGCCAAGTCAAAAATTATTATTATTATTATACTGGTTATGTATAGCTTGATGTGTAGCCGTGCGTACATACAGGAAAGCTGGCGTTCATTAATTCACAAAAAACTAAAAACTTCGCAAGCAATGAGAAAATACTAAAAGCTGCAGGTGTTGACCTCTGGACGAGCTGCTGCTCCTTATTAATGCATTTTTTTTCAGTTCCGATGCAAAAATTGTAATGGTTTTGTACAAACGCTATTACACACTTTTATAGGAATCCTGATTGACAGTTGATTTTATATTTTTAATTAAAATTTAAGGAAATTCTTAATTCAAGTAGTGAAATTAATTAAAAAGAATTAATAACGATCCCAAAAACTTGAAATAATAATCCTCAATTACGGCGATCTCTCTAAAATGTACTTGATCCTTAGACATTTTTGATGTGTGTAGTATATTGTGGTGTCTTACGACTTCCACGAGAACAAAGTCGCAGGCAGAAGCTAGTTATACATAAATGAGGAGTTATTGAGACACATCAACGTTTAACGAAGGTTTCTAGTGTCAAATTTTCGATCTGCATCCCTTAGTATTTCAAGAGAAACTTTTGGGACGCCCAGCAGAAAAAATAAATAAAACATGAGATTTTATTTTTGAAAAGTATTACAAACTCTACTGACCACACCCAAAACAGCACAAGCAGCCACGACCCAGTTCACAACACAAAATACAAGGCGTCCAAACCACCATAGCTAAGCAAAACAAAACCATTTCAAATAACGTGATGAAATTCTTCCTCAAACTCAAAAATCGCGGGTAAAAGTCTGGACATATGTGGTACACCCACAAACAAGGTGTTTTCCTCATAGTCACTAACAGTATATCGCGGCATCCATGCAATGCTGCATTATTTCTTTTTCGAATTCGTTGCACTCTTCTTTTGTGTTTTTCTTCCAATATTCTTTTCTCCTTTTTAGTTGTACCTTTATCTGCAAATGCTGTATACATTGGCGACTCTTTAAACTCGTCCGTAATAATGGTCATAGTTCGTGAGCCTTTCATTGATCTGCTCATGTGAAACTTTTGGAATCTCCACTTGTTTCCTACCCATTTCTGCAGTTTTTCAAATGTGGTACGTGGAGTTCTCATACATCGTCGAGCATATCTGTAACTTCTTTTTGGGTGTGTAAGTATTGCATACAATACATAAAGGAGATAGTTTGCAATACCAATTCCCAGATTGCATAGTCCTAACAAAAAGTCAGTAAAACAATTAGTGTCGCCTGCTTCATCATGTTTGCTCAAATCTATCATTTCTTTTTGTTCTTCCTTCAGCTGTTTAGCTAACACCTTGTTTTGTTTCTTTTTTTCCTTAAGTCGTTCTTTGCTTAACTTCTTGTCTTCAATATCCATTTGGTCTTCCTCCTTTCCTTTCTTTTTCTTTTGTTTCGCTAACGCTTTTGCACATCCACATGCACTGGATGATTCCTTGGCAGGCAACGAACGTTTGTTTGGCTTGGATTTTTTGGCTATTTTTTGTCTCTTCTTTAACTTAGTAGGCTGTGCGCGACGACTTTTCAGCGGCAAATTCAACCCGCTCCTTTTGTGATAATTTGTTTTCACTTGTAGCTTTTTTTCCTCCTTCAAACCTGACAACGCACAACTCGTTTGATTAGTGGCATCTGAGCCATTCCAGATTTCTGAAGTTCTTTTGAGTCGATCACAAATAAAAGAAAACATTGATTTTATTTTTGATATTTCGTTTGTGTCAAAGGGCAATCTTTTCATTTTATTACTGAAACCATTATTTTTTTCATTGGTTAATTTTGACATCCAATAATACAAGAGATCAACTGGACCTTCTTCATCTACACATGTTGTTTCAGAACATTCTGTAATTTCAGGTTTTTTTTGCACACATTTGCATTTGAATAAGGTTCTGTTTTCGCATCTTGCTACTGCACACGTTCCACCAGGGCAAACTTCATTAGCCTCGGCTTCTATTTCAGCAATTTTCCTATTTATTTCTTCAGAATTTAAAAGGCACATATCTTTAGCGTCCAACTTTATCTCAAACTGAGGTTCAGACATTTTATCCGATTGAATACACCTCGTGGAGCATTTGTTATGTTTTCTTTTAATAATGTTACTACTACCGCAAGTTCTATCGGTGCATTCTTCTCCGTTATCCATAATACGCTCACATTTACAATTAAAATTTTTTCTCTTATCTTTAAACATTTTTTGACAAATTCTTCCTTCACACAGATTTTTTGAAAGGTATTGTTCTCGACGATTGTTATGTGAAGGACAGATACAAGTAGATTTCCTTATAGTCTTTTGACTGAGATCTGTCAGTTTGTGCTTTATTTCATCGGGGTTTAAAACACACCTCCCAATAGCATCAACTTCTATTTTGATTATTGGTTCTCCTGTTTGATCACCAGCATCTTTTGGGAGTTTATTAATACGGTCACGTTTTACAGTTTCCTTTGGTGATTTCTTGTTTTTTATTTTACTAGGAATAATGTATGCTGTGTTATTTAAAGGAGAAGTTGGGTTCACTTTATTTTTTTGACTGAGATCTGTCAGTTTGTTTTCTGGGTATAACACATTCCTATCGATAGCATCATCTTCGATTTCGCGTATTTGTGCTTTCTTGGGTGATTTCTTGTTTTCTGTTTTACTTATGAAGCAAACCTTTTGATATTTTGGCTCAGCATCACGTTTGCATTCGCAAATCCTTTCATATTCTGGGTTTTTATCCATTATTGGTTTGGTATTTACTGGTTCATGAAGTATCTTCTTGTTCGATAACAGTTTTTTTGATTTATTACATAAGTATGATACTAGACCCCTAATCTTTTTAACGTCTATCAGACTTTTACTTTGTGCTTTGTTGTTCATATTAGAAATAGCACAAGTTTTAGCCGTGCATTCACCTGGCTTTTTCTTACATGTACAAATAAAATCTCTCTTTTCATTAGATGCTTCAGCACAAATACCCTTAGCGCAAATATCTTTATATTCTTTTTGAGGGCGAATACTTGATACTTTTTTGTTTTTCTTTGAAATTTCATTAATTTTATATTCATTTGGACGTACGTCCAATCTAGAACTTAAACATTGTTTGTGACATGATGTGATGTCATTGGAAGCATCAATTTCATAGTTTTCATTTACTTTCCGAGACCATACATTGCTACTTCGACATCTACGTTTTCCTAGCCATTTACTAGATTTTTTAGGTTGTACATTTTCAGAATTTTCTATTTCATTTAACTCATTTTTTGGACAAGGGCATGCGACATTCAATTTCTTTATTTGCTTGGAGTGTTTTGATTTGATATTTTTAGAAGTTTCAATTTCCCCGGCATCATATTTTTCTTTTGATTGTGTGTAAATATTTTTTTTCTTAATAAATCCGGTACTTTCATTCTTTGTTCCGCATAATCCATCGGTTTGTGCTATCGTGTCAACGTGAATGAGTTTTCCTATACATGCACATTGCGCAAGGTTAGCATTTGCTTTCCTTTTTTTGTTGCTAGGTGAACGTTTTCTTTGTTTGGTTGTATTGGAGTCCCCCTGCATGTTAACTACATAATTAGGTTCTTCTCTTTTATCATTTATTCTGCCTTCAGGGTGGGTGAGATAACGTGTGTCTAAAGGATATTTTCGTGAACATGCGGCATTTTGGCAAAGCATATACTTTTGTAACTTTTTTACTCCTTTTTCCCCAATGGCTTGCTTTAAAGTAAAATCGTCTATGCAATATTCGAAAGAAGGTCTTTTGCCGTGTTCCATGTTTAACGATTCACTAAAATTTATGTTGTCTCACCCAAGGCAGCTAGAATGCAATGTTTACGTATTTATTTACGCATTCATTTTTATACGCAAAATTTTGATCATTATATGCGATTTATAGTAGATATTTTTACATATCTTAATTATTCATGTCAAATTAGACTGATAAAAATTATTTCATTGATTGATGTCAGAGGGTGATAATCTTTGGAATATTAATTTTTAAACTACAGAGATGGGACAAGTATTGAGAATATCTATGGTTACCTAGAGTTTATGCTAGGTACACACGCAGCAACTTTAGTCGCAGGCCACTAAATTGGCGACTTCAAAATTTCACATTCCCACACAGACATATTTATTGCTAGCAATGTCAAAAAATTGGTTCAAAATGGGTTCGATTCCCGCACGGAACAATTAATATTTGTATGACCTACAACTAGTTGTTCCGGGTCTGGCTGTTGTAAACGCACCCACGATACAGGAGAACTTCCTAGTGTGGGTCAAAGTTTTTTTTTACAAAAAAAAAAAAAAAAAATACTTTTATCATCTTTTGGCAACTCGTTACGGGTTTCAAACCCAAACGGCTCGAAAATATAATAACCGATAAGGTTTTTATACTTTCGCCGCTTGAGGTTTTCCGCACCCGCTGCAGCAGCAAGATGGATGGCGCAAGATTATCGATACACTTTGCGTCCCACACTAAAGGCCTCCCCACCTTACATGGAAATTTAATTAATACAGGCTATGACATGTTGTGTTACGGAGAAATGAGGAAAATGTCATGAGGAGAGTTTCGATTTGAGTATGAATGTCGATGGCTATAAGAGTAGGGGAAGACCAAAGAAACGATGGATGGAATGTGTGAATGATGATATGGTTAGAGATGACGACTAATAGAGAAGTATGGAAGAAAAGGACATCTTGCGCCGAACCCAATTAAATTGGGATACGGGCAGGAGAATGATGATAATTTAAACAGGCCATTGATTTTAGCTCTTAAATCAAACAAATGCATTCCCAGTTATAAAGGTTTAATTATTCCCAGTAACGGAGGTAAGTATTTCAATGCAAAAGTGTCGGGACCTCAACGTAATTGTCAGTAGTAGAGGTTTCCAGGCCCACTTAACCAGCAACCTAATTCTGTAACACACCTTCAATTACAACCTGAATAATTTTGATATTGCTAATCCATAGCTTCATATGTTCAAAAACTTAGTCTCCTCAACAACGTAAATAACGCAATGAATGTTGATTAACTGTCAAAATTAAAAGCCATTGCTACTGTTAGTGTGTTACGCAAGTACCCAGCTTGTTACATTGTATATTTATTTTAGTTTTTAGAGGTTTTTGTTTGTGTTGGGGTTTTTTTACATTTTCACACCCGTTATAAACTTGTAGGTCCTTTGTTAATTTCGTCGGATAAACCACATGTGACCGTAGTGCACAAAATACCGTATTAGGTATTCAATGTTACGTATAACAGATATTAAAATTCACAATACCTAATAAAATGAAATCACACTCATGAAAGGAAAAACTTTAATTTGAATACAAAATGCCGGAAAAGTAGTTAGCATATTTATGACTAATAATGGGAATTGCCGCACGTACCATTTAAGGAAGAAAATCAGAATACTATAGTATGTATAAATATGTTAGGTAATTATGGGCACGTCACTCAGTATGTAATAGTCATTGGGCGGTGAGCTTTAGTGCTGTAAACATGTGTCGACTTGTGATAGCTGTTATTGTCATCTCATTTGTTTCCTGCGGTAAGCAATTTCTTTTTTGTTTAATTTTATTTTTTATCGTGTGTAAATCTAAAAAGTATACCGTTTGCGCGACGATGTCTCTGCCATCCTGTATACTCATTGTTCCCTTTTTTGTCTTGAATGTGTGTTGGTAAATGGAGGGTGGTGAAATTAGTAGGATAGTATAACACAGAATCATTTAAAATCAAACGAAGTCATCATCTGCCTAGCCTTTTCCCAACTATGTTGGGGTTGGCTTCCAGTCTACCCGGATGCAGCTGAATACCAGTAAAAATCAAACGAAGTCTAGGTCAAAAAGTCTAATTCGGTAACAAAATATGTTTATTAACGCATTTTTAACAATACTCTGAGACTAATCTTCAGTTTCTGAGAGTACATATTTTAAGGGTCGCGCCGCAACGCAAAAGACAACACAAAATACATCAATCATTTCAATACACTACAGGTAGATCGCACCGCACTCTTTTATACAGGGTGGCCGGAACATTGACGTCCAAAAATAAAATTTAGGTCCCTCGTATCGTGGGGTATCCGAATCACCCCCATGTATGTTCCGCGACTTTTCATAGTTTTCGAGTTACGAATTTTTTTCTGATTTTTTGAGAATGATCGACCTGACCAATCTAAAAAATGGCTTTGTCGAGATTTTTTTTTTGCAACTGAATCTTCGTGAGTAGTACTTTTATGCATAAAATAATCAGCTTCGTAACTGTGATGAAAGTTATGAAAAAGTTGGTCTAAAGTGCTAATTTTTTTATGATTATGAAAGCTGAGAGTCTGGCGCATTCTTGAAGCCTACTTAGGAACCATGAAGTTTCCTGTTTAAATTTTTTATTTAAAGTTAAAATGCTAAGCCATAATTTACCGAACGTAATTTTTTCACTTTAGACTACTCACGAAGATTCAGTTGCAAAAAAAAAATCTCGACAAAGCCATTTTTTAGATTGGTCAGGTCGATCATTCTCAAAAAATCAGAAAAAAATTCGTAACTCGAAAACTATGAAAAGTCGCGGAACATACATGGGGGTGATTCGGATACCCCACGATACGAGGGACCTAAATTTTATTTTTGGACATCAATGTTCCGGCCAGCCTGTATTGAAATGCGAGTTACTGCAGCCCGACGCGAAATACTGATTGCGTAAAAAAAACTAATCTATTTTCAAATCAAATGTCAAGTGATTTGATTGGCTGTTTGTGTTATATTGGTCAAACATTCACCAACTAACCAACCACGCTAGGATCGTAGCAAGTACCGTTCTGTAGTTTTTGCCTACCCCCATAGGGTAAAAGTCATGAATTTATGTGTGTATGCCAATCTCGTTAGTTAACATGACTTATTCATTTATTCCAATTTATTTTGTCGCCTATTTACCGTCCTCATTCTATTATACATATACTTATATTCTTTGGCGGAAAATTCCTCTGAACACAAGCGTGACTCCGTTCAAAACTTACATACACATCACGCCTGTAATTCCCAAAGGGCTAGGCTGAGGTGAACATATAGTACACCCACATTTCGCCAGTTACAAGTATGTTAAAGTCCCATATCATAGGATGTATGTCCTGGTTCCTTGCTACATAGAACACCCACATTTCGCCGGCTCTATTAATTTCAAAACTTGCCTCTACTATATTCCTGCGGGGATTGTGATACTTTGGTACAGACGCCAGCACATCAAGCTACTACAATCTGTCAAATTTCTTTAATAGATTTTTGACTTTATCGCTAAAGCATTAAGGTTCAAGGTTGATTGGGAAAGTTTGACAATTTCGGGTAGCTTGACCTGCTGGCGTCTATTCTAACTATAAGTAGCAATGGCTCTTATTTTGACAGTTCAACAACATTCAGTGCGTTATTTGCGTTATTGAGTAGACAAAATTTTCGAATATATGAAGCAATGGATTAGCAATATCTTTCAAAATGATTCAAGTTGTGATTTAAAGTGTGTTACGCAATTAGGGTGCTGGTCAGTTCATGATTTATTTGCGCATACACATGTTCATGTACATGGTACATGGGCATGCAAACTTTGAATTGACTAGTAAATGGTTACAAAAACTTTTGTCCGTTACTTTGTATTTGAGTTAAACTGGTGGTCCCGAGATGGCAAGCCCGTGCTTCTAATTAGTCATGTTACAATTGTGCGTTTGCGCCGATTCGCTTGTTCTCAAACGAACCCAATTTTTAGTTCAGTGCATCTTTTTCTTTCTATTTCATTAAGAAAAGGACAGAAGATAATAATATTAGTCTAGTCCTGTCAAATTAGTCACCGCCTGACGTAAATTGACGTATTTTTAGTAGCCATGTTTTTAATCACGTCTAATTTGTCTATGGAGTATCTTAATTTGACAGGACTAAACTAATATTTATCTTCTGTCCTTTTCTTAATGAAATAGAAAGAAATAGATGCACTGAATTTAAAATTAGTTTAGTTTGTGAACAAGGGAATCGGCGCCAGTGACAGGAATAACGTTTAGTTAAAGGAACGTTTAAGTATAGATCTCTAAAAAACACTGCTTTGCAAAAGGAACTTCTTGAAACTGAAGCACCAATGTTTACTGTTATTAAACTATGTACAGACGCCAGCACATCAAGCTACCCGAAACTGTCAAATTTTCCCAATCAACCTTGAACCTTAATGCTTTAGAGATAAAGTTGAAAATCTATTAAATAAATTTGACAGATTGTAGTAGCTTGATGTGCTGGCGTCTGTACGTATACCTTGTCCATTATAATATAACATTGCATTTACGTATATTTAAACCACTCCAACAATTACTTAAAGTTAAACCACAATGTTTGATTAGTAATAAGTGCTTCAGGGGTTTCCCTGGGTTTGCCTCATTTGCGTATTATGTATAAATTTAATTCCTTACATTCATTATGACTGAAAATGTAACTACTATGAGTAATGGCCAATTCCTATAATTTAGGGACCGTTATTGGTCAAAATTAAGACTCTTATTTATTAAGATCTTTATCAATAATGAAGCAAAGACCTCATAGCTTCGCATATATCATCTTTACATACCAAGACCCCTCCGTGCCTCGGAAAGCACGTTAAGCCGTTGGTCCTGCGCCTGATCTCTCTCCGGTCGTGTCGAATTGCCGTCCCATCGGACTATGAGAGCGAGGGTAGAGGGAGTGCACCTGTGTCTGTGCACACACTTGTACACTATAATATCTGCTGCACCGAAAGCTAGTCTCCGTTGAGTGTAGCCGCCGTGGCCGAAATACGGTCTGGAGGACTATTATTCGTTGGGGAAAAGGCTAGGCAGATTGATTGACATTGGCGCCGATTCCCTGGTTCACAAACTAAACTAAATTTAAGTTCAGTGCATCTTTTTCTTTCTATTTCATTAAGAAAAGGACAGAAGATAAATGTTAGTTTAGTTCTGTCAAATTAAGATACTCCATAGACAGTTTAGACGTGATTAAAAACATGGCTACTAAAAGTACGTCATTGGCGCCGATTCCCTTGTTCACAAACTAAACTAAATTTAAGTTCAGTGCATCTTTTTCTTTCTATTTCTTTAAGAAAAGGATAGAAGATAAATATTAGTTTAGTCCTGTCAAATTAAGATACTCCACAGACGGTTTTGACGTGATTAAAAACATGGCTAATAAAAATACGTCAATTTACGTCAGGCGCTGACTAATTTGACAGGACTAAACTAATATTTATCTTCTGTCCTTTTCTTTGTGAAATAGAAAGAAAAAGATGCACTTACTTAAATTTAGTATAGTTTGTGAACAAGGGATTCGGCGCCAATGACTAACTAATTTGCCAGGACTAAACTAATATTTATCTTCTGTCCTTTTCTTAATGAAATAGAAAGAAAAAGATGCACTGTACTTAAATTTAGTTTAGTTTGTGAACAAGGGAATCGGCGCCATTGTAATATTTTAAAAAGTGCGGGGTCACCATAAAGTGACGTTGTCTGTACCTCTACCCGTGCTTATTACCGATGAATTTATTGTTACAATGTTGATGTAACAATAGGTAACAATGATAACTACCTATAGGTACATTCCGCGTTGATAATAGGTACCGATGAACACATTAATTATAATACCTAGGTATGTATGTGAGTTTACAATGGTGCAGGGTTTATTTTTAGTCTATCTAGATAGTTTAGTATTTGTGGTTTTCTGGGTTATTCATTTATTATGCAACGTATATAAGTAATGATAATGTAAATAATAATGTATGTGTATGTGTGTTTAATTAATTGCGCCAAATGCGGAAATATCAGGCATTAAAACTATTTAATGCCTGATATTTCCGCATTTGGCGCAATTACTAAAGTATTGTTCATGTGCGTTTACTGATTTAAATCAAAACATTGAATTTTTACAAACTGTTTTTTTGTCAAGAATTCATTAATTTACCAAATTTTTTATCGGTTCAAAGAGGTTTAATAATCTTAACGCTTCTATACAAATTTTAAATTAATTCGTCGGTCAAACAGACAGACGCGTTTCGTGTCTGCTGTGTGACCGCGTTGTTCTTCTAAACTACGCAAAGGATTTTGATGCGGTTTTCACTATCATTTAGAGAATTTATTCCGGAAGGTTTATGTGTATAATACATTAATATTATACTTACCTACATTTAATAAAGAAATCTTCAAGTTTTGTCAAGTCGTGAAAACCGTGCGAAGCAGGGGCGGGTCGCTAGTTTTAAATAATTGTAATTATGAAATATGTACAATACATCGTCGAAATAACTACCTATGAATCACTAATGAAGATACTTCGAACGTCGCTCTAATTAACGAGAAGCACTTTTACGTCATTATAACTAAGTATTATTTATTACACGTTATGTTTTTCCTTAATTGCATGTTGTATTATTACTTAAATTGATTAGTGCGGGAGTAGGCCCTTATAGACCAAATAGCTGCGCCCCGCGGTTTCACCTGCATAAGTTTCGATCCCGTGGGAATATCGGGATAAAAGTACCCTATATCTTAATCCTGGTTATAATCCATATGTGTGTCAAATTTCATCCAAATCCGTTCAATAGTTATTGCGTGCAAGAGTAACAAACATCCATCCATCCAAACTTTCACGTTTATAATAATCGTAGGATAACAGCCATGGATGTAAATTAACCCATGTTATCAATCACCAAACCAACCAAATATATTTAGTATAAGTCACACTTTCCAATATGAAATATAAAAGGATAATAAACGTATTATTGAAATCCTTATCCCCCCTCCCCTCCTTATCCCTTATCCTTCTTGCCTTTCCTTTGGTGTTCCTCCTTTAACCATAAGTATACATATATTATTATTTTATATTTATTACCAATTCATCCGATATTTATTTATTTAATACTTTGAGCACACAATTGTACGTACTGGGGTGGATTCAAATACTTGTTTCCAAATTGGTGTTATTTCCGCTTATAGAAATATCATGTTGCTTTCAGAATTACTAGTTTTATTAAACAGTAATAAAACAATACGCTGTAGCCCGAACTGCACCCTAATTGCGTAACAAACTATCAATCTCAATCTGAATAATTTTGAAGGATATTGCTAATCCATTGCTTCATATATTCGAAAAATATGTCTGCTCAACAACGTAAATAACGCAATGAATGTTGTTAAGCTGTCAAAATTAAAGACATATAAATAAATAAACAAAACATAAATTTATTTTAAAATTAGGTAGGTATAGGCGATCTACTCTGCATCACTGCATGATACGAAGCAGTTTCCCTATATGAAACCCAAACCGAACATCAGGAAAAAACATTACATGTTCCATAAGTAATCACAATGAGCGATCAGCTGTTTGAAAGCGTGATTTAACTCCATTTGTCGACTAAATAAACATCATAGATTGGTGTCGAGGACTAAATTACTTACTTACTTTGAACCTAACTACATTTTATTACCTTTTTAGTGCTAGCGCAAAGGGAACCGGAACATAGTAAACGGGAAATACGTTGTTCGCTTAGACAAGATATCATGGTAAGTACCGACGTACCTATTTTTTTAAATTATTCTCTCTTGTAAAAAGTTGCCAACCCCTGCTTGCCTGATTATGATGCAGTCCTGGTGGCCAGCCATGATGGCTGGTGATGGCGATGTATGGAAGATGTATGAGTTGCATTCAAATTGGCCCATTTTTAGATGACCGCTACGCTTAGGGCCGGTTTTTTGGTCTGTAGTTAAACTCAACCAATTGTTAAAAATAGTAACTAATGGTTAAATTTTTATTCTAATGATATAATATCATTGCTAATGGTCAAATAATTAACTACCTATTAGTTAAAAAAATCAGGGGCCATTAGATAAACTAACAATTGATCAAAAATTTAACCATTACTTACTATTTTTATTAACAATTGTTTGAGTTAACTGCGGATCAAAAACCGGCCCTTAGTTGCTATTTTTAAATAAGCCGACCGCGACAGCTCGTCGGCTACGTTAAAACAAAAAGTAATTAACTGATTAATAAATCATAGAAATCATTTACATATTTTTCTTCCACGTGTTGTCTGGGAAACAAACATATTTTCAGCTTTTCAGCCTACCTAAATAATTATTTAGGTATTTATTTATTTATGTACAGGATCAAATTAAATTAGCTAGCGAAACTCTGTATACGCGATACGATATCTAAACACTATTAAATAAAAATAAAAAAGATATGATGATCTTTTTAGGATTCCGTACCCAAAGGGTAAAAACGGGACCCTATTACTAAAACTCCACTGTCCGTCTGTCTGTCTGTCTGTCTGTCACCAGGCTGTATCTCATGAACCGTGATAGCTAGACAGTTGAAATTTTCGGCCCAGAAAGCGGTGGCGAGATGACCTGGACGCGTACCGCGAGGGCTGGTTCGAGGTGGCGGAGGAAAGGAGTTCCTGGAAGTACTTGGGGGAGGCCTTTGCCCAGCAGTGGGACAGTAGAGGCTAAAAAAAAAACAATATTTAAAATACCTGAAATATTAAGCTCAGGTACGCACGGGCGCGTTATTCCTACAGCTTTTTTTCGCGCACAAGATTCTCAACGCTCGGCTCAACACCGAAAGTTTAAAATCCAGTGCGCGAGAAAATCCCACCGTGATATTTTTAAGTCCGTGCATACGTCAGCTAATCGACTTTCGTTACAAACTGTACCTATATTCTACCTACCTAACCGAATTTCAGGAATTTGATGGCCTAGTTTTTAATACCTAAATAAATTTATTTTTTTAGGCTAGCAAAACAAGTGTGATGAATTGCTTCAGTAACATTGTGGCCGTACACTTAAGCCCAACCGCATCAAACGCTGGGTAAGCATTAAAACCTTACTATTCCGCACTTATTCTAAGTACTTTGATAAAAAACAAACACAAACGTAAAAAAATAAAGCATAACTGATGAAATGTGGGTGCACTATACCTCAGTATGTAGATCCCCCCCCCCCCCTCCCCCTACCTCTTCGGGGAAAATAGGCGTGATATTATATTATCTACTACCTACCTATCCGTTTTTAGGGTTCCATACCCAAAGTGCCAACGAGACCCTAAGGTTCCGCTGTCCGTTCGTCCGTCAGTCACATGGCTGTATCTTTTGACCCGTAATAGGTAGACACTGGAATTTTTCTGAGTGTGTACTACTATGGCCTCTATAACAACAGATAATAACGATTAAAGAGGGTCCCCATACAAAAAGCGATTTTTTTAACTAAAATATTTAAAAAAATATATGTAGTGTTAAACATTGTACGGTGGTACGGAACCGTTTTCGTTTATATCTGCTAATTTATTGTTCTCACCATGTATACTTAATTACTTTCAGAGAATGTCAGAATGTTACTGATTTTGGCAACAAGCTCAACGAACATTTAAACAGGGTGGAAACAACATGCAACGTAACATTGCCGCATAATATGTCAGACATCATAAAACTTGTAGAGTTCAGTTTACGAAAGGATTCTTTTATGAGTAAGTTATGTTTTAATCATGGTTTTAAAGTTAATCGCGGGTAAGATACGACCAGCAGTGCAATTCTGTAACCATCTCACCGTGAAAACTCAGGTGAAGTGAGCGTGGAGTGAGCTGTCATTCCAACTAATGCTAGGGACAGACACCATTCACAGCTCACTCTAAGCTCACTTCACCTAACTTTTCACGGTGAGATTTTTACAGAATCGATCGGCTGCACCCTAATTGCGTAACACACTGTCCAGCACAATCTGAATTACGAGTATTTTGAAGGAAATTGCAAATCCATTACTTTATAATTATGTTCGAAAAATTGTCTGCTCAACAACGTAAATAATGCAATGAATGTTGTTGAACTGTCACAATGAAAGCCATTGCTACTGATAGTGTGTTACGCAATTACACCACTGCCTGAGGGCCTAATACAAGTGTCGGAACATTTTATATACAAAAATTAAAGTGCCGGTCAGAATAAAAAAAAGTAGGTAGGCACATTTTCCCGATCAACCTTGAACCTTAATTTTCTTACATCTTGAGCATTTTTTACTATAACCGTGAAAGTCTACAATGATAAAACCCCTCCGGCTGCTATTTGAGAGAAAATTCCAAAAATATTTTTTTTATAACAAGTGTTTTAAGCATAACTTTAAAAAAAAATACCAACTTTTAATTGAATTTAACATCCTGAACATGTTTTAACTATAAACATTCCCCATAAGAAAACAGTATTTTTTTTTCTGCCGTGCATCAATGGACATTAATGCACGGCGTTCACACGTATCATAATGTACTATTTTAAAGTAGCGTGTAATAAAGTAAAGCTGTATTTTTGTATCCCGTTATCAGCTAACTACGTATGGCTTAGTTTAAGTTAAAATTTCTAACCATATTTCACTTTTTCCAGAATTTTACGACGGCGTCTCTTGTTTGAAAAAACTTGAATATAATATAAGTAACACCTGTGTGAAAGGTAAGGCGGGATTCTTCAACATAACAACAGAGAGAAAACACACTACGTGGTATCGCAAGGCAACCCTGCGATACAATGTAAGTCACTTTTTATTTTAATTCTGGCTCGCATTTAATATGATGCTTATTGAGAGCTGACACGTTTTATTTTGAATGGTATTTGCCACCACTGCAATTGGTTAAGTAAAGGCGCATTGAGGCCTGCGGGTGCACGCATGCGGGCCAGTCCCGCGTGCTTGAGCAAAATGATCAAATCAAATCACCATTTTCCTTTCACTACTGGACAACAAGACACTAGGGGCTTCTCGTAATTTTAAGAACGTTCACAGTCTGATCTGTCTCAATCTGTCAAAAATATATCTAATCAATACAATAATATATACTTTAATACATTTTTACAAATTTTTGACATTTATTTGTCGCCGAGATGAGACTGCGACTAGATTTTGAACGTTTTAAATTACGAGAATTCACCTTCAGACGTACAGTAGGGGTACCCTGCAGTACGTGAAGGATATGATTTGATATCCGGAAAAGTCATACTCAGCTGTTCTTCTCCACATTTATTATGCGCACAGCCAAATTTTGGATCTCTGTCAGCGTCTGTGATTCCACACATAACCCGTCAACCTTCTAAGCAAGATTGAACTGGCATCTTCTGGACACACCCGATCCATCGTAGACCTCATCAATCTTTCCTTCAGGCAAGATCCGAGGTCGAGAACAGACCCATATCGCAATAAAAAAAAATAAAAAAAAGAACATTAATTTTATTTAATTTTAATTTTATAAAATTCAGTTAATAAAATCTATATTCCTGCTGTCATCCAATAGAAGTTATTTTTAACATTTACGTATATGGTATTGTTACAGAGCCTAACATGCAAAGCAAGTAAAAATGTGAAAGAATGTGTGGAAACTACACTAAAAACATGTGATAATTCTACTAGCGCGTACGTCGCGTCACTATTTACATATGCGCGAGAACTCGCAGATTGCGCCCAGATCGAAAGTAAGGTACCTACTCTTCCTCCGCCAAATGGAACTAGTGTGAGTATGACAATAATATTATTAGACTAATTAAAAGGTGGTGTAAGCAACACCGGTAGCAGTCAAAGCTACACACAGAATGCGATCGAATCATCCGACCTAATCCGATCAACATAATATGTGATGTACTGTGCGATCAGTGGCAATACTTGTACTATGAAAATTGTCCTTACTGCTACGATTTAAGGGTGCTGTCAATGTTATCTATTTACCGCTGTTGTGCGGTTGATAGAATCTCTCAGCGAGCCAAATGTGCATATCGACCAGCATTATGGCGAAACTATAACCAGGGTCGAAACAGTGGCTCTGACTGTACAGTGCATTTAAACTTGCTTGCCTTATACGGTAAACAAGCAGGCAGGTTCAGCTAACTTGCTGTAACTTGCACGCGCGATAGGGTTTTGTTCTCGCATCGCCTCGAGCTGGAGCGAGACATGACTAATTGACTATTCGTTAACAGTACATTATTCAACGAGGGGATAAAGCAGTGTCTTTTGTCACCAAGCATAAAGAAGGTTATTCATTTTTAAGCTCGGCCAAGACGAAGACTCTTTTATCCCCGAGGATAATACTTTGCTTTTCACACCTTCTGCAACGTAATAAAAAGCAATTCGTATGTTTTTAAAGTTTTCGTCATTCGGTTCATAGATTTCAAATTCAAATCACATGATTGACCAGCGGGTTATAATGTAACTCAGTACAATATAACTGCCCAGCTAGACCTGAGAGCTAATATTACTTTCTTTAGGTAAGGTTTTCATGACTATGTACAAAAACATGGTATCGCTCAAACTTCCAAAATCTCTCTGGGTCCAGTCATCCTGACGCAGACCAAATAATTTGACATTATCGAGCAGGTGATGTGAAAACATATTAATGTCACGTTTCGATGGTTCACGCGTCGTCGCATTAAAAAATAATGTGTCGGTAAAATGTTATGCACCAATTATTATTTTTCAGGGTGCTGTGCCGCTGGCCGCTTCTTGGTTGTCTGTACCAGCAATAATCATAATTACAGTTTTAATAAGTAAGAATAAGTAGGTAAAATGTAATTAGAAGCTACCCACATGAGGAAGAAATATCGACCTCGCTGATATCCTGTTTACAATGCTTAATCATTATCATCTTTATCATTATACCGTCATTTCAATATTCATATAACCCATCCATCGGTTTTTTTTTTTCAATATCATTATCATATCCATTACCCTCACTCGAAACATTCCTCACAACAAGTTATTCTTGTGGTGCTTCTTCTGGTTCTTCGAGCCGGATACTACATGTATCCGGCTCGAAGCACCAACCAATGATGTAATTGAGATGATGAAATACAAAACCGACCGCCGCCGTGAATGTTCGTTAAACAATGATTTATTGAAATATATTTTTACATATTATTTGCAATAATTAATGCAAATGATGTGTGTACAGAATGCATGGCGCGTAAGTCGTTAAAGTAATGTACGGTTCCGTACAAAGTACTTCATTCACCACATAAAATCCCATCCCCATGCCATGACGATCGATTTCCATACAACTTTTCGGTCACTAGCACCACTTTCAACTTGTTTCTCGCACTCATTCTATATCCTTTTGCGTAACACATCCTTTATCATATTAGCACTCTGATCTCACTATCTAGCTGCATGCATTTAGCATTAATTTAAGTATCTGGTACTATAACATCTCCCGCGCCGAAGGCTCTCGGCTGAGATTTGCCGCCATAGCTGAAATTCGGTCTGGAATACTATTATTATTATCTGGTGGTTCAAAATTCAATAAAAGTTACTGAAATGGAGAAATGTTGTAACAAATCACTTATTTAAAATTATTCCTAGTGGTGGTCAAAATCGGTTGAACGGACTGTAAAAAAGGCTTGTTTAAATATCTAATCTTATTCCAAATGGAGTATAGTAATTTGTAAATGTTATTTTTCCTTAGCCTAAATAATTAATTGTAAAATTATTCTTATTATTATTTTCATACAATGATTAGTTAATATTTAAATTAAGTTATTATGCCCGGTCTAGTAAGTGTAAAGTTCTTGTAATACATATTATTATATATAAACGTTACTTAAAGTTAAGTAATGATTAGCGACTATTGAACGATACATCTTTGACGTTTAAACGTTGCTTCACTTTAAGTTTATAAATAAACCCATCATATAATAAAGTATTGAGACACACGACGACATTTTAAGCTATACATTTCCAGTTTTAGCTGACCTCGCATTTTATAGGTTTTTCGTACAGACGCCAGCACATCAAGCTATTACAAATCTGTCAAATTTCTTTAATAGATTTTCAACTTTATCGCTAAAGCATTAAGGTTCAAGATTGATTGGGAAACTTTGACAGTTTCGGTTAGCTGGACCTGCTGGCGTCTGTACAATGAGAAGTCGGCTTATACCGGAAATGTATTGCTGGATATTGTAGTCGTGCGTAATAAGGGCTATTTCAATCCATTTTAAAACTAAAATAAACAATTCTGACACGATCACACACAGTGTGTTTCACCCATGTGTTATTAATTCACTTTGAATTAGTATCACATTCACCTGTATCAACTTGTTCTCTTAGAACAACATTTGTTTGATTAACATTATCAAACTGTAACATTGAAAAATACTGAAATCTAATCACTCAATGGGTAAATAGTACTGAAATTGACGCGTTTGATATGCGTTTGTTTTACATTTCTGTTAAAGTAGAGCGAAATAGCCTTTATTTGGGTAGTTATCATCTAATTAGCCCAGACGGTCTATTCTGTTAAAATCTCACCGTAAAAACTTGGTGAAGGTGAAGTGAGCTTTCATTCCATCTGATGCTAGGGATTCGCACGATAGACAGCTCACTCCAAGCTCACTTCACCTAAGCTTTCACGGTGCGATTATTACAGAATAGCACTGCAGGTTCGCAAGGACGTTTTTCCGCGCACTGGATTTTCAACGCACTGCTTAGCGCCGAGAGTTGAAAATTCAATAGTTTGTTTTTATTTGACGTGCTGGGATGCGCTCTGTTGGATTCTCAACGCTCGGCTCAACACTGAGAGTTGAAAATCCAGTGCGCGATAAAATCCCACCGTGACAATTTTACGACCGCGCGAACGTGGGCAATCATCATGTAATTAAGTGAGTAGTAAAAGATAATTTGTAATCAAACAGTACTTATTTATTCTTAATTAGATAACTATTAAAATAAAAATTATAAAATATATTATTTTTGAACAATGAGATTTTATTTACCGATGCTAGCTTAGTCTTTCCTGGAGGGCTCTTGCCGATGCTTCTAACGCACATTGTATGCCTTGTAATGTTCGGTTCATTCGCTCCTGCGCAATATGGATCCCTTGCAGGGCACTCGCACAAAATTCAGTATTAGCCTGTATGCCTTCCAAAGCTCGTGATGACTTCTCTTCTACAGCGATCCTTCTTTCCTCAATATGACGGACCCATTCTGCCGCAGGAGGTGCTGGGCGATCTGGAATTCAAAATTAGACTGATTACTACATTTGTTTGATACCTTCTTATATCTTACCTACTGCCGAATCGTGGCGCCATTTGTGTTGCGAACTGACTTTTTTCGTGCACGAGAAAGAGTCGAAACCGATGTAAAAATGGCAAACTTGTTTATGTTGATGACACAGCCAAAAGCAGCACATTCACGATCAAATTGAAATGACGTATAACCATTGGTAAGTCATTGAAACGTAACTCTTGTCACATTGTGGTAAATTAGAATGATTCTAATTTATAACTTACCTTACCGACATAAGAGCTACATTGCAATGACTTACCTATCTACTAATGGTTTTATGTCGATCGTGAATGTCTTACCTAAGAGACCTCGCGCACTACGCTGACCAGCCGTGGTCATGGTTGCAATCTTGGCCGCAGAAGCTCCGACCAAGATGCTTTTGTTTTATCATTATTCATTGGTCGCAACTGGTTGCAACTGGTCGGACGACTTTTGGTCGGTGCGGTTAAGTGCGCGATGTGCATTTGTTTACTATAATTTAACCTGAAGGTCTATTCTCTCGAAGGAGGTGGCGGGACGGATGAGGGAGAGAGCCTCCCGTCCCAGCCGCCGCGGGAGACGCCCCGGGCGTCGGGAGTCGAGCGACGACTACCGGCCACCGTAGGCGCGGGCCTACGGGCGGAGAGCAATGGGTAGCTCACCGCCCGATCAGGACCAGGCCCGTGCCGGACGGCGCGTAAGTGTTCCACGCGCGCCTCAAAGAGATGTCAGCATCAGCAACGAGGGGCCCCTCAGGGTCGAAGCCTGCCGGGGCAGCGGGATTGTCCGAAAGGGTTACCGCTATCCCGGAACATAAAGGGCGAAGGAAGGAACATGGGTGGGTTTTAGTCAGTAAGAGTCTGACACTCCCTTCCGCTCCACCCAGAGCGGGAGGGGTCATTTGATGATTTCCCATCCCAAAAAAAAAAAAAAAAAAAGGTCTATTCTCTTAATTTAAAACGTTCAAAATCTAGTCGCAGTCTCATCTCGGCGACAAACAAATGTCAAAAACTTGTCAAAATGTATGGAAATTAGAGGTATTTTTGACAGATTGAGACTGACATCAGACTGTGAACGTTCTTAAAATTACGAGAATTGCCCCTCTGGTTGGTGACGCCACTGGCCGTGGTCGTAGCCGCGTAGGGCGCGAGTTCCCTAAATGCGTTGTATCATGCGTTGGCCCAGCGTTAGTCGAACGTATGCGTAACTAGAATTCGCGCAAATAATAAAATATTTAAAAGAAATCTGCGCAATTCTATACAGCTTTTGGAGTGGTAGATGGCGATCTGCGACCGGAGTAGGTAACGCAACAGAGGGAAAGGTCCATACAAACGCGTATTGATAGGTGCACTACCACAAAGCGTGGCTGTACAAAAATTAGAAGGCCTCTCTAAGGGATGACTCTGTAGCGCTACGTTCGTGCTAACTCAGAAACAAGAAAATTACCGAAGCGCATAACTTTTCTGGTGTACCTGTATCTTGATGACTGTTCAAGTTTATAACGTATTTAAAATTATTAATGAAACATGGATGACTATACAAAAGCCAGGTTTGGAAGGAGAAAGAGTAAGCTTTTGCCCAGCAGTGGGACACACAAAATAGTTTTAAAGTAATCAAACAAGCCAATAGTAACTTACATCGTTTTCTTGTGTGTCCATAGGGGGCTGAATAAACTCTTGTTGATGAAGCTGTTGATTCATAGGCAGCTGAAAAAAACAAGACTCTCATGTAGAAGCATGCCAAAAACACCAATATTATATATTATTATTATTTCTTGTGCACGAGAAACAGTAAAACCGATTTAAAAATGGAAAACTTGTTTATGTTGATGACACAGCCTAAACTTTTTGTTAAAACCATTGGTAAGTCATTGCAATGTAACTCTTATTACGTTGTGGTAAAGTATAAATTAGAATAATTCTAATTTATAACTTACCTTACCGAGAAAACAGTTGAAGAGTGATGTGACTAAACTAAGCTTTTATCAAACAATAGAGTATACATACAGGGTGGCAGGGATATCGACGCGCAAACTTTTACCATAAATTCAGCACATGGTTCTAGACTGGTAGACCCGACCCTACCTAGCATAAAAAGTCCAAAACTTATGTGGTCAAAACATAAGGAACAGCAATATTTTTTAAATAATCAACAAAAAAATTTTGGGGGTTGTCCTTCCCATACATGGAAAAAAAATCATTGCACATATAAACATATTGTTACAACGGTACCGTTGGATTCCATAATTAAAAAGATTATGTGACTTTTTAATTTAAGTCAATAGTTTTTGAGATATGGGATCTGTTAGGTTACAACTGCAGTGATAACTTTGTTTTACATGGTTTTTGTGGGAAATACAAACTTATTTTTGCGGTCAGCAAAATCGATACCGTCATGCGTAAATATTCATCCCAACAAGGAACCCTCCACTTTGAGTTAGACAGACAGTTTTTAAACTAGAATTAAAATAAACAAATACCTTTTCTTTTCATTGCTCGGGCCCAAGCAAGCTTGGTTGGTGGTGGGCACATTTCAATAAGCGGTGTATATGATGAATCTGATTCTGATTTAACATCACATTCTTCTAATTCTGATCCAATTCTTGGCTTTAATGGAGCAGCTAATCCTAGTGATTCTTCCGGAGATGGTGGTAAATCAGGTGGTGAAGCACAGGGTTCTGATGCATACGGTTGTGTTATATCTTGTGGGGACTCAAGAACTCGAAACTCCGGTAACGGAAGCCCCAGAAGTCTTAGCACCCTCTGCTCATTTTTTGTTAAAACCAATAAGTTTATTCGTTCTCCTTTCATGATTGCTTTCAACTGTTTCCGAATTGTACAAGCCTTCGTTCGGGCTTTGTATTTCGCTTGATTCCAGTACTAGCAAGAAAAATTTAAAATGTTATTTAAAAATGAATACTATTTACTTTTCTATATGACTGAAATTAGTTTGTAGAATAATTAGGTTTGATAATGATAGTTATAGTGTTATCAATATTCCCTAAGGTTTGCTGCTATTTGGTTTCATTAGACAAGATCCAATTTAACTAAACCAATAGA
Source organism: Apamea monoglypha (assembly GCA_911387795.2). Taxonomy (NCBI): domain Eukaryota; kingdom Metazoa; phylum Arthropoda; class Insecta; order Lepidoptera; family Noctuidae; genus Apamea; species Apamea monoglypha. Next base: position 15,655,561 of record OU426918.1, on the reverse strand, counting down.
CTTTCCAGTATATTTTTTTTAAACTTTCATACCATTAATTATTTTTAAGCCATGTTTACACGGTGGGAGTTTATTAATTTCTAGTGTTTACTATTACTGTGTTAATAACCTAATGCTTATAAATAGGTCAGAAGTCTTCAAATATACAATCCTGGGACTCTCAGTTAAGGCGTGTTAAGGCTTATATAATATGTTTATGGCACTATCAAATCAATAATTTTACTATTTGGGTTAACCAGTACATAATATAATTTTAAATGGGCTAGGTAGAGGCTTTAATGGTACGTAGATTATTGATAAAAATAACTACGCTAATAATTAGAAATTTCACTTACATCTCGCCATCCTTTCTCGCTCTTTTTACAGCTCGGCGATAAAGCATTTAGTCTGCACATTAACTCATTCCATTTGGTCCTACTTTCGTATCTCACTGTGAGCGTAGCCAGATTTGGGTGCACACCCTTGGCAAAATCAGGGTTGGTCTCCATATGATGAAGCAAAAGCTGCCATTGGCGGTCTGTGATACATTTTTTTGCAGGCATGTCTGAAAAATATGAATGAAAAATGAAATGATAGGTATTCTAACAGCTAATTTACTTGAAAATAAATTACGAACCGTAGGAATACGAGACAGAGTGCAACGAAAACTTTCTATAATTTCCAAACTCCAGCAGTAAAAGTAGGCTTCCCATTCACAAGCTCCAAGTCCACTTTCACTTTCACTGTGAAGTGTGATGTAAACATTAGCCACAGATAAAAATGTCAAACGTCAGTCAGACCGAAAAACGTTTAGTTTACGCCTGTGGTTTATTCTGTCATATTGTGAATTTTGATAGGCAGTCGCTCCATGTAAAATACTGGTATTCAGCTGAATCCGGTTAGACTGGAGGCCGACCTCAACATAGTTGGGAAAAGGCTAGGCAGATGATGATGATGACTGTGAATTTTACTGTTATAGATGTTTAGGGTACAGTGTGATTTGTAATTTTTGGGTGCTTGAGATAATAATACCTACTTATCAATTCAAAAATAAAATTGGTAAAATACAAATCTTAGAAATAATGTAGGAATTCCAAAATATGATATGCCTGTAATAGGATGTAGCGCTTAGGTAGTGTGAGGCAATAATACTCCAGATGCACGACGAAAGTATAATAAAAAGTAAACGAGGAAGTGTGGCGTGTCTTTTCAAAAATGTTACATGTCTTATCCTAAACTTAAGAGCTTATTACACTATGCTAAATATCGGCCCCGATATTTAGCATCCGATTTAGGACGAAATTCAGTCGCCGGAGCTCCTGATTACACGTTCACTGATTTAGGACACTGAATCAGTCGGTAAGGACGAGCGAGGAGTGACGGACGTGTCGAGTTAAAAAGAAATGTCTCGAAATGGCCCTAATATAAACGAAAAACCAAAAAATTTGTATTATCGTAGCCCTAGCGGTTGGCTCCATAGAAATTAAAAAGAGAAAAAGAACGAGATGGGTGAAAAATCATTTATTATTGCGTCAAAAGCTAGTAAACATGAACATTAAGAGGGCTTTAGGCAATAAATTTTAAATCACCTCCTTTTCTGTAGTCATTTTGTTTTGCGTATTTAATACCTATGCATACAATCAACGAAAAACATACGCTCGCATCGGCAGGCGAGCGGCGACTGAGCGTCCTAAATGTGATTACACCGTTCCGATTTAGATTTAGGACGCCGGAAACCATTCTTGTCCTAAATCGGATCCTTCCTTGCTAAATGCGATTAAACTAGAGCTTATTACACCTATGCTAAATATCGGGCCCGATATTTAGTATAGTGTAATAAGCTCTTTAGGTGCACAAGTAGGGGCCTACTTTCAACATTAAATCAACCAATAGGCACGCAGTTGGAATATTCGTATGAGATATAGTTCCTACAGAAATCCCTGCGGTGGCGCGCAGGTCGCCGAAACTATTCCCGCGCACAGCGGCGGCGAACGGATGTAAGTTCATGTATTGCAGCTAAAGTACTCCCCCCTTAGCGAAGCCGCGAAGCGTACAGGCGTCTTGACGACCCTGCCTGATCTTGTGCGATGTTCCTTCGTTTTCGAGGCTGGAAGTAGGCTGGATTGATCTTCAGTGGTAGCTCCAGGTGATTGGCGTGTCTCACTGCTCGTATGTTCTTGCTTCTGTGTATCTTCTTCGATGTTGATAGTGTACGCCGATTTGAGACGGTCGATCGATATGTTGCTAGATCTCCCTGGTAGTTGAATCGTGAAGTATTTGTCGTTACGTTCGATGATCTTGTATGGGCCTTTGTATGGATGCTGCAGAGGTACAAACACGTGGCTGCATGTCTGTAGATCATTGTGCACGAAAATACATCGCTTGTTTGAATGCGGTTTGTATGTAGGTGTGAGTGAGCTTCGTTATAACGTCGTGCAGGTGATCGACGTAGTCATGGTCCATTTTCGTTGCGGCTGGCGATGGTGGAATAAAATCGCCGGGTAGGCGTATCGCTTGGCGTAGGTAAGCTGCGTGGCACTTGTGTTGGTGTCGGTGCGCATGGCGGGCATGGCTGCTAGTAGACCCATTAAAACAGTACCTACGTAATTCGGAGATCCATTTATTGCTGTTTTCTAGTCGAGCCTTGAGTGCGGCTTTCAATGTTCGGTGCCAGCGTCCGACGATGCCGTTACTCTGCGGGTAGGCAGTAGTACGGGTTTTTTCTGCTCCAAGTAATTGTGCGAGATCTTGGAATAGTCGACTTTCGAACTGTCGTCCTTGATCAGTTATCCTTGTAGGACAACCGAAACGAGATATCCAGGCTTCGTACCTACAGCTTTCTTGCCACGATTTCGGCGTTTATCTCTTGCAGGGGTATGGCTTCGGGCCATCGTGTACAGCGATCGATCATAGTGAATAGGTATGTCCACATGAAGATGTAGGTAGCGGTCCAACAATATCAACGTGAATGTGTTGAAATCGTTCGCTCGGTGGGAATGTTGTGACGTCACTGTAATTATGTCGTACTTTGGATAGGTAGTTGACACGAAGTGCATGTTTTCGTCCACTCGCCAATGTCGGTATTCTTTGCTGGCCAAAAGTACCGTTGTTGCATTAGTTTTCGGGTTGTTCGTATTCCAGGGTGACTTGAATTGTGCACGGAGTTGAATGCGATGCGACGAAAGTCGGCTGGTAGGTAGGTATGGACGAACATGTGACGTAGACGTTTCGCAGAATATTGGCTTGTTGGTACCGGGTATGACGATTTTCTTCAGTTGGATATTTGTTTGTTGTGATAATATTGGAATATAGGTGTCCTTTTGTTAAGCTTTTAATAATTCGTCGTAGTTGATTGGTGGTGGCAATTCGATGGTTTCGATGCGTGAGAGGCCGTCGGCAACAACGTTGTTTACTCCACTAATGTGCCGGATGTCGGTCGTAAACTCGTTGATAAACAAAAGCTGACGAGTGCGCCGTTGTGTATCATTATCGGACGGGGTTTACGAATAGCGTAGGTCAGGGGCTTGTGGTGTTCAAACAATGAGTTCTCTTCCTTCGAACATTTTTCGGAAGTGTTTGATTGCCATATAGATTGATAACAATTCTCTGTCGAATGTACTGTACCGTTGTTGAGTTTCGGAGAATTTCTTTGAGAAATAGCCAAGTGGTATCCGTTTCTTGTTTATGAGTTGTTGAAGTACTGAACAGTGTTGCCACCTTGGTGGTTTTCCCACCAGAACTGGTGCTTTTTCAAGGCTTCTAGTGATATTTTTTCAATACATAGCGCTTTTTTTTTTTTTAGTGGTTTTTAGCGGTTTTTCAATATGGAATCTGGCAACACATTTTTCATAATGTTCTATGCTTACTCTATGACCGGAGAATCCCTGGGCGTAGTCGTTTTTAATGTTTTCTTTTTATCTGTCATTCTATGTCCCGAATTTGTTTCGTGTTGTTAAAAAGTGTTAAAGTTTGATAGAGTCGTTTTTTGCAACAGTGTGTGAAGTCTGAAGCTGTAAATAATATCCAATAATGGAAGTTCCACTCAAGAAAAAAAATTATGCACAAAAGTATAGAAAAGAGTGGGAATCACTAGATGAATTCCAAACCTGGCTTAAACCTTTACCTGGCGATGACACATTTTTTAAAAAAAATAACAATAAAATAAAAAAAGCTCTTCAGTACATTTATGTTCGTCTAACTCGTCAAAGTGTACTGAACAGCTGTTTTTTTTTATTGTTATTTTTGAAAAAGTGGTCCCAATCGTTTCGAGTTTGATGATCGAGTTTATGGCTTTCGGTTTAAGAACGACCTAAAAGTAACCGTGTTTATGTGGTTTTATTTCTGCCTGATTACTAAACGTTTTGTCAAGTTAGACCGAATATAATGTTTATGTCATTGTAATTAGTAAAAGCTCTTCATTGCACTCTGGTTAAAATACACAAAATTTAAAAAATACGTATTTTAGCGGTATTTGGTGGTTTTTTTTAATCCAAATTTCTGAAATCTCTGGCGACATTTTACTCTTGACCTAGCGCCTTAAAAAAATCCAAGGTGGCAACACTGGTACTGAAGTAGGTATTCGACGCGTTGCACGCACATGAGTGAGATGGCGTCGGTTGGTGATAGAGATGGGTGAGCGAGTCAAGCTGCGCTGTATGCTAACTTTCCATAACTTTAATGCTTGTGACACTTCTGTGTAACACTCGACTTTTGTTTTGTCACGTTTCTTAGATTTGTGCATGAACGCGCTGAGAGGTGCTTGTATGTGGGCTGCGTTTGGTATGCTGTCACGATAAAAGTTTACCATACCAATAAATCGACGTAGGTCTTGAATTGTCTCGGGTTTGGGGTAAGCAGTGATAGCAGTTATTTAATTGTCTTGTGGTGGCTTGATTCCGTTGCTCGACACTTCATAGCCCAGAAACTTGACATTTTCTCTGCCGAAGACACATGATGATGTCGCGCCATATGGGTGGAATGCGCATCGACGTCGACACACCGGAGAGTTCTTGTTCAATGTTGTTGGCCATGATGAGAACTTGATTTGAGGATCTGGAGGTATCTTCTTAATATCGCGTGGTAATCACTTCCACACAATCGTAATCACGTCGGGGTCACCACTGTGGCGCTTAGGTAGTATGAGGCAATAATACTCCAGATGCACGATGAAAGTATATTAAAAGGTAAACGAGGAAGTGTGGCGTGTCTTTCATCATTGGAAGTCGCGAAGCCCCCGTTAGGGGGCGTGGCGAGCGGCGCCAGGGCTTCGCCCCCAGGCCGCAGATAGCCATACGGTGACCCGCTAATACGAGTCCCTCACTCGGTTGGCAACAATGGCCCCTGGTATTTTAGACGCGCGTGAGTTGCGCGCGTCTATGTGAGTGGTTGCTATGCGTGTTTCTGTAGGAGCGTCGCAACGTCGACTCCCAGCGCCGCTTTATTCACGACACCTCGGCGGTCTGTCCCCGCCAGGTGAGAGTGGTGAGACCCCAGTTACCTGGGTAAGGCCCGCGGAGGACGACCAGCGATGAAGGTTCTGACTCGACGCTACTACAAAGTAAGGGTGTTTTGCTCCCAGCCGTCCCGCTTCCAGAGCTAGCCGGTTACGTTCCGGGCTAAGGCGTATCTTTACAAAAATGTTACATGTGTTATCCTAAACTTAGGTGCACAAGTAGTAGCCTACTTACAACATTAAATCAACCAATAGGAACGCAGTCGGAATATTCGTATGAGGTATAGTTCCTACAGAAATCCGTGCGGTGGCGCGCAGGTCACCGAAACTATTCCTGGGCACAGCGGCGGCGAACGGATGTACATACAATTCATGTATTGCAGCTACAAGATAAATCTGTATCATAGACAGCATGAAGTCTTACAATTAGTTTAATAGGACAAGTATGCGATTTCTTAACAATATATAACACAAATGGGTTAGAATTGATTTGCAACATTCTTGGGATTCTCTAACGGTTGACCAAAATGGGTTGTTTTGCAGGTACTTACGAGAAATTGAACTAGGTACTTTTTTTTTAGACCAAGTCTTAACCAGTTGTAGGAAATCTGGTCCCACAGAACATATAAATTCCGCTCCGCTTTGGACATTATACAGATAGTTTTTTCTATATATGTAGGTATAGCTAAGAGCGATAGCATAAGAACGAATGAATCCCTCGGAAACAAATTTATCAAAAAAGTAACCATACTTGTAGAAATTAAGCGTCGTCGTAAAGTTAATGTTATGACTTTTTTAAAAACCTCTCTTTGTTTTTCGGGGCAGTTAGGTACCTATCACTCCGGTGTCACCCTAAATGGTGTTATGCAGCTCTAAATCACAATCTGAATCATTTTGAAGGATACGTATTGCTTCATACGTAAGTTCGAAAAAATTGTCTGCTCAGCAAAGTAAATAACGCAATGGTTGTTGAATTGTCAAAATGAAAGCCATTGATACTTTTAGTGTGTTACCTACGGAATTACCCAGCAGATCGACTTTCGTTGCTAACAGTTTTTGCCAGTCGCGTTAATTCCGCAGCCGGTTCTCACGAGTATACAAAAATAGTCTCAGGCTCTTTTTCCGTCTTGATTGGGTCAGATTGTATTAGAATGAAATCAAACATCTTAATAATGATACTCATCAACTTAATACATTTTATTAAGTATCTTAAAATACATTTTTTCTATAATTTAGTTACAATAGTACTGCTTATTTTTCATAGTGGTTATGTCTTCTAATAACATCTACAACTGCTTCTCAAGTTAGAATTAATCATACCTACCTATCTAATATTCCCAAACTTAATAAATACGTGTTCAACAGTGACAACTTCTTTGGAACGGAGTCCCTTATCGCACGATATACTCTGCACATTTGCCGAATGATAGCTAAGCTAGAGAGAAAAAGTGTAAGATTTTGACCGTCAGCGTCAGGGTGTTGCCAATTTTTTTTTTTTTTTGGCAAGGCGGTGTTTTAAACCTCTTTGAGTATAAAAAAATAATTATCAAAATCGGACTACTCTGTAAAAAGTTATGCGTGGCATAAAAAAAAATGTATGTATATCCTTCTGCGACTGAGGTGGTAGTCTATCGGACACCACCAAACACAAAAAACGTTGCCAGATCATAACATGGCGTGATGTAGCTCTGTCTCGCTCAGTACCTTCCTGTAACGGCTCGCGCTAACGGTCAGTGAGGCGCGGGCGGCCCTGCGGTGTGCACGTTTGGAGTTTTCGAGTGCCGGTGTCCCACAGACGTAAGTACAGCAATAAACGTTGATTCTGATAGACGTCACCTCACCAATATCGTTTTAGATTCATAGTGTCTGTTAGTCGTTTCATCAGTAAAATATTAATACTATCATAGTGTCTCTCAGACATAACCTCACATTTAATTGCCTTAACTTATAATATTCATATTTTTTTAGATGGCGACTCAAAGTACAGATAGTAGGCCACCAAAACAAGACAGCAGTGAAAGACATACAAATGATGATGGGCAGATTGAGGAATGGCTTGAAGAATTAGAAGAAGAAAACGAGTTGAGCGAAACGAGAGAAACGAGATTTTGATGATTCGGTAGAAGATCCTAATTGTGTGGAAGGAAATTTACAGCAAGAGGAAAATGAAGACCTCGTGGAACAGAATGCCCAATCGAGTGAGAACGATTTTAACTCTGAAGACGAGGAGCCCCTTAGCTCTTTATAGTTTGTGGTGATCAAGAGGGTCCAACTACATTGGAAAAAACGGAGTCTGATCGATCAGCAGCAGTATCATGGTTATTTGGCAAATTTGTTTCAAACTCTCAACAAAACTACATCCCTGGACCAAACACATGTATTGATGTATTGACAAGATGCTTACTCCGTTCAGAGGTAGGAGCAATATCCTTATATATATGCCTAACAAACCTGCCAAGTATGGGATTAAAGTACTTGTATTATCTGATGCTCAAGCATACTATACATACAACGCTTAAATTTACACCGGTAAAGGTTCTGATGGAGAAGGCCTGTCACCTGCTGAGAAAAACCTAGGAGTTCCTACTCAATCCGTTCTTAAACTGTCGAAACCTATCGAAAACAGCAACAGAAATATTACTGCCGATAACTGGTTCAGCTCCATTCAACTAATGCAGCTTTTGAAAGCTAAGAAGTTGACTAACCTGGGAACTCTAAAGAAAAATAAAAGAGAAATTCCACCAGAGTTTTTGCCAGCGAAAAGAAGAGAACCAGGGAGCTCCTTGTATGGATTTACCAAAGACTTTACATTACTTTCCCACGTACCAAAAAAAAATGAAGAGGTTTAGACAATGATTTGCCTCCCCCTCCACCCGTGGCTCAGCTTCCAGGTCCAGCTGGAAGGAAGCTATGCAGCATATGCCCCAGTAAATTGAAGAGGCAAACAAGGTACCATTGTTGCGCATGCAAAAAGCCAATTTGTCTACAATGTTCTTCTCCACTATGTCAAGACTGTAAACCTAAGTTTTAGATTTAGGGTTAACTTTGAGACTGATTTGTGCTTAATTGAACCGTGATATCACGTTGTGTTTTTTGTTTTAGAACTATAAGATAACGCTTAAAAGATTAATATTAACATTTTGTAAGAAGTTTTATTATTTAGTTTTTTTTTAAATAGTTTTGTAAGTTTAAGCGTAAATATAACGAAAATACTGATCTCAATAAATGATTACATAATTAACTCGTTTTTTGTTTTGAGCATGCTTATTCATTTTTATTTCATTATACATAAACCCATTAATAGTAAAACAAAACTAGAGCCCCATTATTTCTAAGTTACAAACGAACCATGCTGTATAATAGTGACGCCTGACAGACTACACCTCAGTCGAATGTTGACAAGAAACCCACCTCAGTTGCAGAAGGTTAAACGCGTTGAATTGAGAACCTACTCTGTTTTTTCGTCGGTTAAATACGCGGGATTATTTCATCGAAAGCGGGACAAAAATTGTCCGACCGTCGAAAAAAGGGGTTCTTTATACTTACCTATCATTGCGACAATTCTAGTATTTCTAGTAGCTAATAAAGATTAAATTCGCAAAACACGTAATCGTTTGAATGAAACTGACAGGTGTCAAGAATACATTATTTCGACGGTCGCACTGTAGATTAGTTATTTTTTACTACTACTTATTATTTCATTTGAGTTTCAAATTAAGTTTACAATGTTGATAAATAGTCGTATAAAATGTATTTTAATGAAAATATGTTACTTTACTATTGAAATAACAATAACTGTCTGGTTTTCACTGTAAGGCCGTTAAGTCTTCAGAGGAATATAATCACACTAATATTAAAAAGGCGAAAGTTTGTGAGTGTGTTTGTTACTTCGTCACGCTCAAACGGCTGGACCAATATTGATAAAATTTGGCACACAGATAGTTTATAACCAGGATTAACACATAGGATCTGATGATATAATTATCATTGCTAATGGTCAAATAATTAACTATTAGTTTAAACACATTTTGTAAAAATTTAACCATTTGTTACTATTTTTAACAATTGGATGAGTTTAACTACGGATCAAAACACCGGCCCTAATAGAGAAGTTACCACCTGCCCTTTTTTTTTTTTTTTTCTGGTGGGAAATCATCGAATGACCCCTCCCGCTCTGGGTGGAGCGGAAGGGAGTGTCAGACTCTTACTGACTAAAACCCACCCATGTTCCTTCCTTCGCCCTTTATGGTCCAGGGTAGCGGTAACCCTTTCGGACAATCCAGCTGATGCCCCCTGCCCTTACCCCAAATAAATTGGGATAAGGGCAGGAGAATGATGATAAATAAGTAATATATACATTTACGAATAACTTATTTATTTTTCTATCCCTTAAAAGTGGGACTGAGCCTCTCCCGCACGGGACATTTAAGTTTAGGCTAAAAATCGGGACGTCTGGCAACGCAACATTTTTTGTATCTGGTGTATTGTGTCTTTTGGTCTGTGCTAAATAAATGTATTTTCTTTCTTTGAACAAAAGTGGGGCGTGACCGCGTCACTTCACTTTTGTTGCATAACAAGCCAAAACAGAACGTAACACAAGTGTCGTAACAGTCTAAATATTACACTTCTTTCGGTCTTGATCTGATTCGCAAAGCGTTAAAAAGCGAAAGAAACTTCGTTCCAATCAGCACCCTAATTGCGTATCACACTATCAATCTCAATCTGAATCATTTTGAAGGATATTGCTAATCCATTGCTTCATATGTTCGAAAAATTAGTCTGCTCAACAACGTAAATAACGCAATGAATGCTTTTGAACTGTCAAAATGAAAGCGAATACTACTGATAGTGTGTTACGGAATTACCCCACTGGAGTTTTTTTAGTTGCTAATTGCGTCTTTCCTGCAGGGCTCTTGCAGACGCTTCCAACGCAGCTTGTATGCCCTGCATGGTTTTGTTCAAGCACTCTTGAGCATATTGAATTCCCTGCAGAGCGTTCACACAAAATTCTGTGTTGGCGTGTATGCCCTGGAGTGCTCGTGCTGACCTTTCTTCCACAATAATTCGTCTTTCCTCGATGTCTCGTACCCATTCTGGCGCAGGAGGCGCAGCTTGGTTATCTGGAATCAAAATAGGACCGATTATTAGGAAGGTAGAGATCGACTTATTTAAAACTAGCTGCAGCCGGCGACTTCTTTCGCGTGACATTAATATTTTTTGATTTTCTTAAATTTTATTGTTTCTTAAATAAAAGTAAGCCTAAGTTACTCCTTATAATATCAGCTATCTGCCAGTGAAAGAATAGCCAAAAAAAAAGATTAAAAAATAAAATATTGTTGTAAGTACCATATATACTTTCAGAAAGTGCAAAACCCTCCACAAAAAAAAAAAACACTATACAAACATTTAAAATGTGTATGCAAGAAGCAGTTGAGGGGCGTGCAATCTTAAATTAGACATTGGCGCCGATTCCCTTGTTCACAAACTAAACCAAATTTAAGTTCAGTGCATCTTTTTCTTTCTAATTCATTAGGAAAAGGACAGAAAATAAATATTAGTTTAGTTCTGTCAAATTAAGATACTCCATAGCAAGTTTAGACATGATTAAAAACATGGCTACTAAAAATACGTCAATTTACGTCAGGCGCTGACTAATTTGGCAGGACTAAACTAATATTTATGTTTGTATGATTGAAAAACCAAAATTTTAGGATCTTGGACTGATATAGATTAAGTTCTCTATTATTGTATTAGGCGTTTTAGGATATTTTTATAGTTTTGAATGTTTTACACCTATATTTTATTTTGAAGCCAGGGCGTCCTCTTGCGTCTCGCTCCCGGTACTCATGCCATTTACTTTTTGCAAAAGGTTTACCTTTTCGTTCCAATGGAACCCAATGAAGTGGTGAAGCAAAACGTGGTGAATCTGGTTCAGCTTTAATTCGTTGAGTTGGTATATCTGGAGATGGAGTAGCCGGTGGTGACATGTCATTCTGTGGTAGTGAAGCATCTGGTGGTGATTGTGACCCATCCGCAGTTGGTGAAGCTGGTGGGGATTTTATTTTCATCCTGTGTACCTGTCCTGGTATCGGTATCCCCAGACTTGTAAGCACCCTCTTTTCAGTTTTCGTTAACAAGAAATACCTGTGAAGAGGTTCGCCGGTTGGTGTTCCTCTCATCTGTTTCCGGATGGTGCAAGCCTTTTTACGTGCCTTGTACTTTGCATTATTCCAATACTAGAATGAAAAATAAAAGATATGATTTGGTTTATATAATGGTAATGGTTGTTCCTTTATAAAAAAGGGTTTTGTTTCAATGGTTAAGACATATAAATGTAATCTCAGAGTGTAAATAAAAAGTATATAAAGAGGTGTATTTACAACGTCTAACACAAAAACCAGTCAGGTGAAAGTTAGACTTGCATACTAAAAGTTACATCAAAATGGAAATTTCAATTACCTGAATATGACATTACAAAAGATATAGTCCCATGACAAACATAGATAGGGTGTCATCGCCACGTTTTTAGGTATGGAACCCTAAAAATAGGGTAAGACATACCCTATTTTCAATAACTTCCGAACTTTTTTGAACTTTGTTGTTTTGCTCTGGTATACCATACCAGAGCAAAACAACAAAGTTCTGAAGTTAATTACAAGTTATTACAGAAATATATTATGACTAGGTCAGTGGGTCATCTTTGGGACACAGTTGAGTTTTTAAACAGGCATCATTATGATGTTCTAAATACATCCAGCTCTTAAAGCATTAGTACTATGTTTAGGGCCAATAAAGGTTTTTTCCAGCTCTAAATGCCTGCTGCCCTGTTCATAAAATCAACTTTAGGAGCACAGGTCACAACAATTCTAAAATTATAAATAATTGCTACTACACTTACTTCTCGCCATTGACCATAATTCTTTATGCAGCCACTCCCGACGTTATTTAACCTGCATGCTAAGCGTTTCCATCGGGCATTGTTCAGTTCCTTGGCTTCCTGCCCGCTCCTAACACCGGCTACGCCTTTGGCAAAAGTTGGATTGGCCTCCATATAATCAAGCAAAAGCTCCCATTGGGCTTCCGAAAGAATTTTTTGTGCAGGCATTTCTAAAATATTCCAAAAAAGAAATTGTATTCATACAGCTTGTTAATAAACTACTTCGGATACTACATGAAAAGTACGAATCAAAATTATTACTTATTCCTAAGTTTCGAAACGTTCACCTGCAGCCTGCGGTCAAGAAAGCTTTATTTGAGTCAACTTGAGTAAAAGTAGTTCAATGCAAAAGTTGAAAGAGAGGAAATACTATCACTTGGTTTACATTTTACTTCACTGCAGTGTGATGCACAGGTGTGATGTAAACATTGCCTAATTTGACAGTACACACAGAATAAAAATAAGTAAAAGTAACTTGCACAGATCTACGAAAACGGTAGCAAGTATTTTAGTAGCAAGCCGGTTAGCAAATGTGGGGCTTAGACATGGTTTTGATAGGTCACTATCTAAACGTGTTTTTAATTCCTTCTGCGCCATTATTGCACGCATGCCAGAGCAAAAAGTCGAAATGGTAGAAAATAAGCAAATAATATATATATATATATATATATTTAATAATAAGATAGATTTATTTAGTTGTATAATAGAAATGTTGTTATTGTTTTGTTTTTATTTTATTTTATGTTGTATATTAGAGTACAAATGTCCATAGGATAAGTGTTTTGTATTGTTTACTAGAGTATAAGTAGTATATAAGTTAGGTTTTATACCCACTTGTATGTAATTAGGTTCACATTGTAAATATTCGTATGCCGCTAGTAGCGGCGGATGTGTCGAACTTATCCACATGTGTACCAACCATCTTTGTACGGACGCCAGCACATCAAGTTACTACAATCTGTCAAATTTCTTTAATAGATTTTCAACTTTATCGTTAAAGCATTAAGTTTCAAGGTTGATTGGGAAAATTTGACAGTTTCGGGTAGCTTGACCTGCTGGCGTCTGTACGTACCTACCATATCCGACGAATAAGTAGCTTTGTTTTGCCCGCATGGTTCCCCGGGTTCTAACGATTCTTCGCTAATGCTAGGTTCACACACAGCGACTTTAGTCACCGACGACTCTCTGGCGACTTCAAAACTTCTTACCTCGACACACAGATGTTAACAACATAAGCATAATTAATCATACATCTGTATTTATTTCAACATTAATTATTATACAACTCTAAGGAGTTGAAATAGAAACATCTAATGTTCACGTGATACTTTGAGTTCATAAAAGGTATAAACCGTAATTTATGGGGTTTCTCATTGAAACGCAAGGGTCGATTTTAGGGTTTCTGAAAAAATGTACCTATCTAATTTTCCGACGGTGTTGTTGATATAGCAGTGTAGTTGTGATTATAGAAAAAATAAAATTGCACAAATTAAGACCGGCCGTCGTAAAAAAAATCGTAGTTCAATGTCATGCAGTTTAAGAGATACAGCAATTTGCTAAAGAGCGTATTACAATATGCTAAATACCGGGCCTGATATTTAGTCGTTCCTAAATTCAGGATAGTTTGTTTAATGCGATTAAACTAAATCGGTAATAAGCTCTTAAACTAACGTTTACAAAAACGAAACATTGATTAGATTATCAAGCTGGGGTAACCCCCAGCTTGAAAATTTATTCAATGTTCAGTCAACGAAGATCGATTCTATTTCGTTCATTCAATGTGTTGATTTTCGACGCTATATTTTAGTTTGTAAATAGTTTTGGTTAATTTAGGATATAATTTTGTTATTTTAGTGTTAGCTTGTAAATTTTAATTGGTACCCTATTAATAAATAAAAATGTCCTATTTGTTGATTGACAATTTTGACACAAGAATGTCAGTCTTATTTAAATTCATTCAATAATGAATAAGCATTCTATCACAATTCCAACCAATGAATGCCCATCCCCCCCATCCCCCATTCATTGTGAGTGAGCAGGAGAGATATACTGACAGAAGAGACAGAGCATTGACCCATTGTGCATTAGCTTAGCTTGCATTAGCTATAGAGTACAGTTTGATGTATGCTGTGTGTATTAGATTCTCATAGAATAAAATATTAAAGTGAGTGGCTACGTGAATCGAGTGACTATTCTGTTATAAAAAAAGAAACTAGCTTCACATAATGGCTTGGATCTTCCTTATTTTGTCCGTTTTTATATGTAAGTACAGCATTCTTTATAGTTTAGACACTCATACGGGGCATTCACAAGTAATTTAAAACAGCGGTGGTTTTTTTGTCACACCTTGCTAAATACCAAAGGTTTTAAGATTGTGTCCCTGTATGTTACTCGATTGTTTAGAAACGATCTTTAAAACATGGGGTAACCTACACAATGCACAGAAAAAAATGTTGACAATTATTGAACTGATTTAATCCAAGATTCGAGCAAACTTGTTTACGTTGTTAGCCAATCAATAGATTCTGATTACTTTATGATGAACAATAATGAGAGTCTAACATGATGTGGTGAATCCTAACATTTTCGTTTTTTTTTTTTTTTTTGTTTATTCCCGGCGCACCTACATAATTAAATTTATTGATTTCCCGCGTAAATATACCTAACTAATAGGTAATTTATAAATAATAAAATTTTGTTAATGTTGTTGCTTACTGGTCTATACTTACATACCCTTAATTTATTTTACTGTTCCTATCTAGCATACTTGTATGCTTACATACTTTTAAGCCATATAACCTATAAATAAAAACATTGTTAAAAAAAAAGACAGGATGCAATCTGGACATATAATTTATGTTATTTTCAAATGCCAAGCAACACCAACTCAGTTTCAAGACTTTTTATGCCTCTGCACACTCGAGAGTGCAATGTAATCTGATCAAACATAAAAGAAATAACTTCTTCAAAATACATTGAAATAAACTGTTTTCTTTGCCTGCTTAAATAAAATGGAAAAAATTACTCTATGAAAATATACTGGCAGTCAACATTCTCACAATCATTTAATGTTCAATCAATCATTGTTACTTAATTTAAAAGAGTATGGTTATGATACCATTGTCTTTTCTATTCATTCCATGGAATTAGTATGTAGTAATTCAGCTACATCTGATACAGGCAGCAACAAAAGTTGGTTTACACCATCAGAAGTTATAGAGATTGTTAAATGAAACCTTGCAAATATTGACTTCTTTGGAATAAATGATTGAAGAGTAGCTATGAAGGACTAATATTTTGCAAAGATATTTTAAGAGAGTGACTCATAATATTATGGGTGTTATGATATATTTCAATCAATAATTGCTTTTTCTTTTGATGTGCAAGAACAAACCGGCAGAACTGAACACTGACTGTACAACATTACTGTGTGACTGTCGAAAGCAGTAGTAAACTGATTTCATGATAGTATATAATATAGCTAAAATTCTTTTCTGATCAGTTTCAGTTAGTATAGGATATTATATTTTTATTTTAATAATTTGTAGTTTATTTAGTATTAGAAGTTTGTAAATATTAGCTTAATATCTATACATACAAATAAATAAAGTTTCAAGTTCAACACAAAAAAAAAAAAAAAATGATGTTCTGGGGTCACTGAAATTGGATCCTGCTTCCAATTACAGTGACAATATCCTGAATTAAGGCTGATTCATTTTATGTACAATAGTTCAGAATCATAAATTGGTTTTAATGGCAGTATTGAAAGTGTAGATATCAAACTATTGACAGTAATCATGAGGTCATGATACAATTATCTGCTTAACAACTAGCTGGGGATTTTAAAATTTGATCAATGGCCTAGTTAATCATATTAATTCCTACTAATCCTACTTCCTACTTACTACTATCCTACTCCTACTAATAATATTATAAATGTGAAAGTTTGTATGGATGGATGGATGGATGGATGGATGGATATTTGTTACTCTTTCACGCTAAAACGACTGAACGGATTTGGATGAAATTTGGCACACATTTATGGCTTATAACCAGGATTAACATACAGGGTACTTTTTATCCCCATATTTCCACAGAACCCATTTCCCGCGGGTGAATCCGCGGGGCGCAGCTAGTATCTTATATAGCTACGCTTGACTGTTCACAATGAGGACATCAATAATTTATTCTCATTTAATAAAAAATATACTGACTATGGGCCAAGAACAAAAAACGTAGACAATTTTTTTTTTCTCCCTTGATTGGGACCCGTATTTCCCTTCATATTATTACTGTTAAGTAACTTTATACTTATGAAGCGCTATATTATGAAGCCTACGCCAATGTTTGTTATACATATACATTGGCGTAAGCTTCATAATGTAGCGCCCAACACCAACGACCCAAATCCCAAAATAATTTTACTATGGGAATCCTGTAATGTAAAACTCTTCTGTAAAACCCTCCAGTTTTTCTCTAGATATTTTAAGAAGAGATTTACTCACAATTTAAAAACTTTCTAGGTACTGCCACAGCTCAGCTTAATGTTGATGCATCTGCAAACCCCATAACATTGCCACCGGAACTACAGCAGAAATTCAATGAAACGGAAGTAGAAAAGTACAAAACGCAATACTTGGAACAGTTCAAGAAGAAATGCGAGCAAAACGGGCATCCTGAACTATTTGAGAGTGCACAAGTAAGTTATTTCTGGCTAATTTGAAAATAATAAATTAGTCACTACAGGTTCCTATTAGATAGCCAAAATGTTTAACAAATACATAATTGATACTGGAAGCCATATACTAAAGAATTTACCAGATCGTATTACCATCATACCAAATATACCTAAGGTCTATTCATGTTTCCAGTTGATGTTTTTTTCGAGTTAAACAAATATCAACTTTATTTTTTTGAGAATTAAGTTGATTTCAGAGTGACTAGTAGCATTATTAAAAAAGTTACAAAACTGTTTGAAATTATGTTTCCTTCACTCATATTTGTTTACATTTTTGGCAACTAAATCGCGAACGCAGATTATACATATAGAGTAAAAATAGTTTATTTCAACATTAAAATTACAATATAATTACGATATAAATAAATAAAATTACAATATGGAAATACCATTGGTCCCAAACTAGGCCCTGCCAGGATCTTGGGCATCATTAACCCATCATTACCAGTATGAGTACGATTACTTGAGGAGGCCCGATGCCTATAAAAATTAGGCAGGTCATGTAGTCAAGTATGCACAGTCAGAAAAAAAAAATTTGTAAATTGAAGTGTTAATCACTTCAATTTTTTTTTTAACTTCGTAATAATATCAGTAGGTATATATTTTTGTAGTATATAGTTTTCTATGATAGGTACCATTATGTACGTAATTGCAGACTTACAACAATACAATGGCAATGGCATAGTATTATAAAAAAAAAAATATCAAAAAAATAATTATATGTCATATGTACAGACGCCAGCACATCAAGCTACTACAATTTGTCAAATCTCTTTAATAGATTTTCAACTTTATCGCTAAAGCGTTAAGGTTTAAGGTTGATTGGGAAAATTTGACAGTTTCGGGTTGCTTGACCTGCTGTCGTCCGTACTTTTACGAGAGGGGCCTAATAATAACAGCCGCACGGTTCGATCGATCAGTTTAAGCTATGCTTGCCGCGGTTGGTCCGTGGATAGGTGACCATCTTTATATACCAAGACCCCTCCGTGCCTCGGAAAGCCCGTTAAGCCGTTGGTCTCGGCTGTCATTCGTGGATCTTTGACAGTCGTTACGGGTCGTCAGAAGCCCGAAAGTCTGACAACCAGTCTTACCAAGGGGTATCGTATTACTCAATAACCGGGTTGTGAAGGACACATAGGCAGTCACTCCATGTAAAATACTGGTATTCAGCTGCATCCTGTTAGACTGGAAGCCAACCCCAACATATGTAGTTGGGAAAAGCCTAGGCAGATGATGATATGTACCATATTTTCTTCATCGGCAATTATAATTACATTAGCTAATAATAAGAGGATAAGATTGACCTCATTAATTATATATGTATGTACAGTCAACAAAAGAGATAAGTATGCAGGGTCGTCGGATATAGTTGAAGTTTACGTCGCTTAAGTTGTTATTTTTGACTTACGTGGTGTTAGAACTTAAGCGACGTAGTAAGAATCGATTGATGTTTTCGGATAAAATTTTATTTAATTAATAGAAAACAAACAGTTCACTGTATCTTCTACTCGTACCTATCTATATTATTTATCTTGGTGACCGAGTTAGCGTTATCACCATATCATATCGTGGGCATAAGGCCTAACGAGCTCGAAATATTTTTTTAATGATTTCAACACATCAGAATGTATTGAGTACTTATTCTCGAAAAAAAGACTCCTTTATCTTCAGATACGACTATAATTAAGTGTTGATAAATACAATTAGTACAGGATATTTAGTGGTTAAATAATAACAGCCGCACGCGTCGATCAAAGGTTAAGCTGCGCTTGCCGCGGTTGGTTTGTGGATGGTGAACCCTCCGTGCCTCGGAAAGCACGTTAAAAGCTGTTGGTCTCGGCTGCCAGTCTTGGATCTTTGACTGTTGTTAGGGGTCGTCAGAAGCCCGAAAGTCTGACAACTAGTCTTATGGGGTATCGTGTTACCCATACCCAGTAACTGGGTTGTGGAGGACAGATAGGCAGTCACACTATGTAAAATACTGGTATTCAGTTGCATCCGGTTCGACTGGTCCTCAACATAGTTGGTTAAGACCAACCCCAAAGGGCAAGGCCAAGGCCGAGGTTGGTTGGGACATGTTTGGTTGGTTGGTGGGGTTGGTACCTACCTATGGAAGGAAATATAAACAAAATAGGTAAGCGCTCTTCCTCCTCTCCAACTATGCTGTGCCCGATAGGGTCCATAATTGTTTCATTAATTTGGAGCCTAACAACTGTTTTACCAACATTATGAAATGCAATAAAGAATTGAGAATTGAATTGAGGCTAGGCTAGAACTGATTTAAGTGCGATACATAAACTTGTAGATCGTAAACCCAGAACATTGAAACCGAGTCATCATCAGCATCTGTCTAGCCTTTTCCCAACTATGTTGAGTCGGCTTCCAGTCTAACCGGATGCAGTTGAATACCAACATTTTACTTGGGCCTATCTGACATCCACAGCCCAGTTACTGGGTAATACGAATTACGAAACACCTTGGTAAGACTGGTTGTCAGACTTTCGGGCTTTCGGGAAACATTTTTTTTTAACTTTGCCCTACACTAGGAATTTTTCCTGTGTCGTGGGTGCGTTTACAAACATTTAAACTCACATACACAAACAGCCAGACCCGGAACAACTACTTATCATGTCTACTTGTCTTGTCATACAAATATTTGTTCCGTGCGGGAATCGAAAACCGCGACACTCACCGCAGCAGCAATCGCTTAACCACTGCGTCAACCGTGCCGTCGAACCGAGTGTCAGAAAAAATTGAGTGTACCATTCTCATACAAAATTCCATCATATTTCTGTATGTATAGAAATACATCTAAACTTTATCGTTGGCACATAAATCTGTCTATCGCCAGATTTCAAAATTGAAGTTATGTGTGCCCCTTAGCTAAAATTAGCACCAATTTTAATAAAGATTTTGTATTAGTGTCAAGAGGAGATACTGCAAGTTATTATGAAGGTATGTGAGAAACTAATTATAAACGACCGGTTCTGTAATGAGTGACCTTCGTTAGTTGACGAGGTCGAGGTTCCAAAGATCAACATAGATTTTCTTCTAAGATTCTCTGGCTTTAGTTGAATACATTCTCAATAATGGAATTTTAGCTCTAGGTTTAATGCTTTATTTATTATTATTATTAAAAGCCTCTGATGCCCCACTGCAGGGCAAATGCCTTTCTACTCTCTTTCCACTTATCTTTAATTAAAGCTGCTAAGGACCAGCCGGTCGATTCTGTAAAAATCTCACCGTGAAAACTCAAGTGAAGTGAGCTTCATGTGAGCTGTCAGTAGTCTCTTTCCCTAGCATTAGTTGAAATGGCAGCTCACTCCACGCTCACTTCACTTAAGTTTTCACGGTGAGATGGTTACAGAATCGCACTGCGTGAAGTGAGCTTGATGTGAGCTGTCAGTAGTGTCTTTCCCTAGCATTAGTTGAAATGACAGCTCACTCCGCGCTCACTTCACCTAAGTTTTCACGGTGAGATGGTTACAGAATCGCACTGCAGTTCTTGTTGAAGGAGTCTGGTCTCATCCCGCCATCTCCTTTTCGGCCTGCCGCGATGTCGTTTGCCGTGAATTTGGCCCATTGGTCGTCTGATATGAATATGCGGCAGATGTCTCCACCCCAATTCCGTTTTATGGCCGATTCCTATAATAGACGGACCGCTATGGTTAAAATTAAGACTTGTATATTTACCAATATAATGTAGCAAAGACCTCATCTCATAGCTTTGCCTAGTAGAGCCACTCATATGGAAGTAGCTATCACAGGTAAAATTAGCTTCCGAAACTATTTATATTGAGACCAGTCTCTAAATCCAGTATCAATCAGAAAGAAGGTGCAACAATTAGCATCAACGTCAGTGTGTACGGTAAGCATCAGAAATAGTAGTAGTGAATCCTTTTAACTTGTTGCTGATATTTCTCATTCTTAATGTCTCAAAGAATTCACAATTCTTTTTGCACTTTAATTTAAGTAACATCATCATTCTCCTGCCCTTATCCCAATTTATTTGGGTCCGCGCAACATGTCTTTTTCTTCCATACTTCTCTATCAGCCGCCATCTCGACAGTCACCCCCTTTCTAACCATATCGAGGGGTGAAAGGCTATTTGTTTGAAGCGACATTTTGGACGATATTGAGTTATATACATATTCGGATTCAGCGAATTTTTCTGCGTCGGCTGAGCCGGGTTTCGTACAATTCTGAGCACTTTTATGGCGCTTAAAACAATGCAATTTTAGTGCATAATTCTCAAACATGATGTATGATCCGACATCAAATTTGCCATATTTTTTTAGTATTTCATTTAAGCTGTACACAAAAACAGAGAATCGGAGCATAAGCCGTTATTCTCTTCCTAAAATTTCAGTTCGATGGCAGATAAATCGTTTTTCGATATAGCTAACTTTAGACGAAAAGTCCCTTCATACATTTTGCTTACGACTACTTACACTATGCAATGTCGCTTCAACCAATTTGCCGTCAGCCAAATTCATTAAGACATGTCGGTTCAACCCTTTTCGCTGCAACTGTTTTGCACTCTGTTTGGAGCTTCAAACAATATTTCTGTTCTCAAAACTGGGTTAAACAGAAGGAAAGAGAGGGGCCAATGAAATTGGTACAAATTTGCAAAAATACATAGGAGACGTTGATTCGCGAACCACAATAAAAACTTTAATTTTATATTCCGACTCTTGCCCTAACACAAAATTAACAGAACTTTTTTCTTATTCCTGGGATAGTAATTATTCACCCATTTCAATACTCTTAACTTACTATAAATCTGTCATTATTATCTTTTATCAACAACCAAGTTATATAATTCCTTTTGAAACCTGAGACATCCAACAAATTAAGAATGTTCATCGTTGCTTAAGCCAACTTGCCTGTATCGTTAACAAAACCCAATTGGTAGTTAAACAAAATAGCCTATTCCTATTATTATTGAGTAACGTCGATTCAATCATTTTGCTTTCTCCTGCATAAGTCCTGTAAAGTCACTTAAACCATTTTGCCTGCTGCTGATTAGTGACAATGTTGGAAGTTGAATCATTTTTCTTTACTCTAAAAATAAGGCGATATAGATCATTTTGTATTAAGCGACATTTATCTTGGAACTCATAACTGTTTTTTTATTAAAAATTATACCAAAACATTAAGGGATTTTTTTTGCAATAAAGATTTGCGATCCCAATTAAAGTAAGAGCAGTAGTTTTTTCATAACGATTTTTTTTCCCAAATTTTGAATCTTTAAATGGCTCTCCTGTAAAGTTCGTAAAATGTCGCTTCAAACAAATAGCCTTTCACCCCTCGATATCGTCATTCACACAGTCCATCCATCGTTTCTTTGGTCTTCCCCTACTCTTATAGCCATCGACATTTATACTCAAAACTTTCCTCACGACATTTTCCTCATTCTCCCGTTACACGTGCCCATACCATGACAACCGATTTCCACACAACTTTTCAATTACCAGTGCCACTTTCAGACTTCCTCTTATGTACTCCTTTCTTATTGTATCCATTCGATTTACACCAGAATTGTAGAAATTTTTAAATTCAATGTTTGAACAGTTTGAGGTTTTTTGTGCACTGGCTTTTAATCATTATCATCTGAATGTTTTCTTTTAAACTGATACCCGGGAAATATTCAGACAATAATGATAAAAAATAAGTGTTCAAAAATATATAATATACCTTTAGCTTACAAAAATACGTTTATATGTAGATACGATTCCGGAAATATTTTCAGCGTCATAATAATACAGTGGATTTCGGATATAACGACATTGAAGGGACCGCGTAATTTCGTCGTTATATGCGGGAGTCGTAACAGGCATAGGTAAATATATACAGACACACACAGTTTAGTTACATTCATTTATTGTTGAAAGTGTTCGCACATGTAGTTAATCATTGGCATATTTAAAATATTGTGTAATATTTACTTTGCTTTAATTTATTTTTTTGAGCTAGTGTACGTTGTAGGGTACCTATATTCTATTTTCATTACTTGTTCAATGTCTATAATATCCTTTCCATCACCAAATAAACAATAGGTATCTTTTGAGCTTACACGTACACGCTTACCTGCGTAGTACGGTTCCCTATCCCTAGCGAATAACTATGTATAAACAAAAGGTCACCACAATTGCTGACCACCTGGTGCGGGATGTAAACAAAATATACGAAAGCCAACAAAACTGCTGTCGTAACACATGCATGGGATTTCTAGGAATTTGTCACAAATCACTGGTTAAAAACAGTCGCTACACCCGAACTCGGCGTTAAATTCGAAGTCGCTCTAGGCATATGAAGACTGTACTTAAGTATGCTCTAAATTCAAGGGACTTAAATTTAATGTCGCTATAGAAAAATTGCCGCTGTAACCAAGGTCGTAGTAAATGAAATCCATGTATTAAGCAAAAACTTGATAAAAATAAAACCCTTTTGAAAATAGGCGATTGGGAAGATAAACTATCACAATTGTAGCTATGTGGCAATAATTAACGTCTACTTATGGTGGAGAAACAAGCATGGTTAACATAACATACATAAGCTCACGCTTTCTTCCCATGGGGTAGGTGGTAGAAACTACAGAACGCCACCTCCTACGATCCTTATCCTTCCTTTTGCGTAATTTACGTTCAAGTAGGTATATGGTGGGTAAATTCTATTTCAAACTTATGTTTCAAATTTATGTTATTTCAAGTTAAAAAATACGGCCTATTTATACATTGAGGACAATTAACACTAATGTTACTAAGCGCCTTTGCCTATTATCATTAGTGTCTGTGTCATCAGAAAGTAATCTACCTAAGTACCAACCTATTAGATATAAACCCAACCTATTTCATTACAAGATATTGATTATTAAGTCTCACAGAAGGTCGAATGAAAGGTTTTTTCCTTCCGCCCACGTAGGAGTGGAGGAGGAGTGTCTCTATGTACCAAAATACCCGGAAAATTGGGTCGTCTGCGCAATTTCGTACGATTGACGATAACAACCGTGTTGTCCCTCGGCTAATAACTTTGAAGTACATCAGTCAATATAAATGAGTTGTAATACCAGCCTGTTATTGTCTCACAGCAGGGCGGGGCCTTTACTCATACAGAGACGGCACAGGCATTGATCACAACACTTGCTCAAGACGGGTTGGCAAATTCAGACTTATACTAACTAGTCCAGGATTTCTCACGGTGTTTTTTCTGAACATAATGTACAGACGCCTGCACATCAACCTACTCTACAACTACAATCTGTCAAATTTCATTAATAGATTTTCACTTTATAGCTAAATTATTAAGATTCAATGTTGATTGGGAAAATTTGAAAGTTTCGGGTAGTTTGACCTGCTGGCGTCTCTGTACCTAATGCAGTTAAGTTGTTTGAAAGCTTCTTGTTAAACAGTTCTCCAGGAAAAGTGTACTTACACCTGTTTTCTACCGCGGCCGCCACTGTTGCATTATTTTATATGCTCCCTGCACACCACATGAGAATTTTCTAGCAAGCAACTATGAGTTTTTATTTAATCTTTATTTTTTATTTGTTTTTATGCAGACGATATTATTTCCATTTGGGGGCTAAACTTGGATAAACGGGGCCTATTGCAATGTTCAGCAGCGGGTGATGTAGGGATGTGGATTATAATCGCATCCTCCTTGACTAAGTATCTGGTGTATTGTGTCTTTTAGTCTGTGCTAAATAAATGTATGTTCTTTCTTCGTTAAATTCAATGTTTATTGACGTCAGAAACATTTGCAGGAGATATTTATTGACACTTTAACGACACCATGTAGTTCTGAACAATGGAAATATGTCCAACATCTTTATAGGCTTCCGGAAAAACCGCATGAAAAACTTCAGACCTTGAGGTCGAGGTAGTTACGTGACAGTATTTATTTGTTTCAGCATCACGCTAGCTTCTTCGAATCGTGAGGTAATGCAGACTTAGAGCCTGCGGGGTTATTGCGTAACATATATACATAACAGTTGCAATAGCAATGGCTAGTATTTTATACTCTTATCAACAAAAATTAGAAGGTTGTGTGGTGTTATTTTGCAACATGGGTTTTTCAACCTTATTGCTTAGAAATTATCTTTTAAATACGTTTACTTTTCAATCAAAGTAGTAAATATATTTGAGGGGCCCCTTAGGGCCGAAGCCTGCCGGGTCAGCGGGATTGTCCGAAAGGGTTACCGCTACCCCGGAACATAAAGGGGAAAGGAAGGAACATGGGTGGGTTTTAGTCAGTAAGAGTCTGACACTCCCTTCCGCTCCACCCAGAGCGGGAGGGGTCATTTGATGATTTCCCATCCGAAAAAAAAAAGAAAAAAGTAGTAAATATATTTCAAATGACAATAAACTTTATGGTTAAAAGTTAAGGTTTATAATCAAGTTATATGCAATCGCGGCCACTTGAGCGAAGTCTTTTTATTCCTAATCCTTAATCTAATGCTATTATTGATTGAAGCTTAAGCTATTAGTTTATAGCACATTCACACGGCAAAATACAATTTATATTTGTAATCCTCGGCTTGTGCAACAAATCTAATCAGTAATAACCTTGATTTATCAGTCCGAGTGCTATGTACTAACCTTATTGCATTTCTCAAGAGGATGTTGATAATGAATCGTTGATAAGTGTCAGGTCTCGATCTACATGTTATTAAAGACGTGTGATAAAAACAGATTAAGTGTGGGTTAGTAAGTCAGTTATTTTACGAAAATCATCTATACTAGGTAGCAGGGACATCGGCGCGCAACCTGTTACCATCAGCACATGATTCTAGAAATTTTATCTCTGGTTATCAAAAAAAAAATCAGCTGTTTCTATGGCATCTCGCACTTCAAGGGGTACGTATTGCAATATCTAAAATTAAAAGAACTAACGTAAAATAACCTACGCTAAAAATCCATAAAATCTAAATACCTAATGATTGTTTCACTTATATTCAAAATACCGAAAGCTTAAAATGTCAAATGGATATGTTACTGAAGTTCATAAAGCTAAAACTTAAACTAGCGATGACGGGGTATGATCTAAGAAATGGGCATAACAATTAGAAAGGGAAACCCCCTATTAATTGATTTTCCCATTTTTAGGGTTCCGTACCTCATAAGGAAAAACGGAACCCTTAAAAGATCATTTCGTTGTCCGTCTGTCAAGACCCTTTTTATCAGGAACGCGTGGAGTTATCAAGTTGAATTTAACACCAAATACTTAAGGCTGCAATCCCTCGAAGCAGTGAAAAAATTAAACTTCTAAGTCAACGCAATCAAAAGATACAGGCGTTTATGTTCCGTTTTTTTTACACTCGCAAGGGAGTCAAAGCCTATAGGGCACTTCCTGTTGACCTAGAATCAGGAAATTTGGCAAGAAGCAATGTCATGTAGTAATAGGAATAGAAAGGAATAAATCCGAAAATCGTAAATTTGTAGTTACCTTACGAAAAAAAACGGGAGATATATTCGAGACACGATTCCCGTGATAAACGTTTTACATAGGTACCTTCTGCGCGAGTCCGACTCGCATTTGACCGGTTTTTTTTTTAAATAAAAGTACCTTTAGTGTATTGAGCACAATATTATTATTATCAGCCTGTAATGTCCCACTTCAGGCCAAAGGCCTCCCTACTCTCCTTCAAAGCGCACAATATACGGAAAAAATAAAACAGATGACTTAGCTATTATTTGAAATGAGCAGACTGAACGACTTCTGTTTCCGACTGTAGGTACTTACATAAAGTATCATATTAAATTTGATACAACTTGAGGAGCCGACACAATAAATTAACATGTTTTATTCATCGAATGAAGGTCGAGGAAGACATTTAGACACAAACAAATGATTTGCACAAGTCCAAGTGCTCTACATAATATAAGTTACGAATAATTTGGTAAATGTAAAAAATACATTAGGTAATAGGATGGCCCCCTATTACATGGGACTTTTACACATAGCTGGTGTGACTGTTCTTAGATTACCCTAGGCTGATAAAATTTTCGTTTTTCCTAATTGTGTGAAATATCACAGTTAAGATCGGCTCTCCCTGTGGGAAAGGGAGCACGCCCCAATCCACTGCGTGCTCCTGTAGGGCTCGGCACCAGACTTGAGCACCCTCCCACCGTTATAAGAAATGAATTCCCATGAACGAATGTGCCTCGTCCTGACTTACGAGTAGAAAGCTTGGGGACAAGGATGGGGTGCAAGGTGAAGTTAATAATGGGAATTTACAGTTATGAAACATAAGTATTACAATTATCAATATTATATGAAGCTAAGAAGACAAGAGGGTATGCATAAGAATATAATATAATATATTAGGATTTAGTATTATAAATGTTGCTCGCAGGTTCTCACTGATATCTGCAATAGTATTGATGATTAGACGGGGTAAATAATGGGATCGTTACGCTTGCGCTTAAATGAATCATTTATAACTACGTTAATTTATCTGTTTACAATGTACCCACTACAGTGAGACTAGGAACCGTTTTAAAACGTATGCCTCATTGTACGCACGGCTACACATCAAGCTATACAAAACCAGTATAAGCTGCCTTCTGATTGTACGAAAAACCTATACAATACGAGGTCAGCTAAAACTGGAAATGCATAGCTTGATGTGTAGCCGTGTGTACGTGTTCTGTTAGACCTAACGCATAGAAATTCTGAGGACACTAATACGATTCTAACAGAACACGCTCCCTAAGCACTAAATAAATGTCTTACTCAACCCTAGGACAGAGTACTGCGAAGTCCAACTGTTATTGAGGAAGACAAGTTTTGAATAGACTGTCGTAGTAGTAGTACCGTAGACTCCGTAACGTACCAAGTACGATCGCAAAACTCATTGCGATCGTACTTAACGCACACCGAAGTGGAATTTCGTCACTTCACATTTCTTTACTCTTCCCCATTTAGAAGGACGCATTGCATCCTAATAATGTGTTTCGGTAAATAGTGTCGATTCAGTAATTGGCCTACTAACAGCCGAGTGTGGGTTTTATCGAGACACGGTCCCTGGCGTTCTTAAAACGACTACCAAACCAGTTTGGGGTACTTGGTGAAACCAACCCCGCTCCCGGAAATGTGTATACAACAAGCCTCACGCAAGTGTTCTGTGGCGAGACCTTTTTTCTGCTTTCCATATGGAGTCGTCAACAGACGTCAAAAATCAGGAGCATTAAAGCTCGTTGTCAGGTTTAGCGGAAGGCCTCCGTATTCCTACAGCCAAACGAAATTGACAAACGTCTGTCGAAGCAAGGATTAGGAGATGGACACATAATACAAGAGAAAATAGCATGAATGACTAATTAATCATTTAGATGATTTATTTCCTAAATAAATGATCATTAATAGCTTGTCAGCTATATCGCCATTCACTACTTCCTAGTGTTTAGCTGGGGAGAAGAATAGGCGTAATAAACTCCAGCAACACGCGTCTGTATATTTAGTTAGAGGAACTTTAATACCATTATCAGCCTAGGATAATTATTATAATTAAGGACTCACCCAGTCACACCAACAAACGCACACACACCACTTTAAATACTAGATTAGCCTAATCTCGGCTCCAACCCAACTATATTTAACTTAATAACTCGTACTCGCTATTTCGCGACAGCCCACTCGGACATAGCCTCCTGATATTCTCTAAATCTCCTAACTTAACTAGCCTGGACTAGGAAGTCCGTCTCCTATAGCGGTTCGACACCGAGTTCCCTGCCTTCTTACATCAGTCCCACATTCTCAAATCACCACGTGCGGCGCTCAGCCCCCTTTTCCTTTTTTTTTTCTTGTTTGTACGATTTCTCAATTGTTTCAAGGGTTCTTTCCCACGCCTACGGACCCATTTTATGCTCACCAGATGTCTGGCTAGCATTGTCCATTGCATGTGTCTCAGCGTTCTTAGAATTCGTACAAAATATTGCATCTTAAGTGACGTAAAATATCGCTTTCTACCGATGACTCTCCGGTAATACCCCTGTTGGCATAAAATTTTAAGGCATAATATAGTTTGGCATAACGTTTTCGCATAACTTTTATTAGCATAATAATACTGCTGCATAATAATACTTTGGCATAATGCAAAGGTTAGCATAACTATCATTTAGTCTATTATGTTTTGGCTTAAGTTGGAGTTGCATAAATTTTAAAGGCATTTTGCATAATACTATTTAGGCATACAATTATTAGGTATGATGTTTCCTGACATTTACTACTGTTATTGAATCACATGGGTTAGGTTAGAACAGTGACCATTAACGCGCGAAGGCGAGCGAGCGAAGCGAGCGTGCCGCGGCAGCGGCCGCCGATCGCCAGATCCCCTCTATTGTTGGTGTTGTGGTTTGGGTTAGAATGCATTTTTCACATTATGCTTTATAAAATTATGCTTCATTATTATTAATAATAAATAAATAAATAAATCCCTGGACATTTCACACAGCACCATTTGTCCCAAGCTAAGCAACCTAATGCTTGTGTTATGGTAACAAGATGGCTGATAAACTACTTATATACAATTTTTTTTTTTGTAAATACATACATATTATAGATAGAAAAACACCCAGACTCGGAACAAATACATGTAGGTCATACAAATATTTGTTCCGTGCGGGAATCGAACCCGCGACACGCAGCGCAGCAGTCAATCGCTTAACCACTGCGCCAACCGTGCCGTCCAATTATTATGCTAGCAGTATTTATGGCTAATAATATTATTACTAATGATAAGTATAAAATATATTATCATCTCCTTTATCTCAATATTTTTATAAACAAAGATAAAAAAACATTTAAAAATATAAAAAAAGACCGACACTAATGGCGAGTCAGGTTTACTAATGCTAAGTATAAAATATATTATCATAATTATTATGATAATATATTTTATGTTTCAGGTTTACTAATGATAAGTATAAAATATATTATCATAATTATTATGATAATATATTTTATACTTATCATTAGTAAACCTGACTCGCCATTAGTGTCGGTCTGTTCCCCATAAAATATAAATTAAATGGGTTTCTAAGAGTTTCAATATTGTTTTACTATTTTAAAGAAATAAGATATTTTATTATTTATTAGGGCGACGTGTCAAGCTGTCAGACCATAAAATTGAGATTTAATGCGTTTCTAAGAGGGCGGATATCGTGGGACAATGATAAAATAAGAATTTAGAATAAGACACCCTGCTACCAAATCGAAGTAAGTGACAGACAGTCACACTGGCAAAATGTGGGTGTACTATAGGTGCATTACCTCTGTCTTAACCTTCGGGGATTACAGGGGTGATGTTGTTATATTATTGTTATTAAAGATAAAGAGGGCTTTTTCCTTTGTTGAACCAGAAAGGTACCTATAGGTATTATTTTAAAAGTTTAACTTTTTTCAGCATTTAAATCCCTGATTCCTAAACGTATTTTTATTTTTACAAAAGATTTCAAAACTAAATATGTATAAGTAGGTAACCTACATAAAAACGTAATAAAACAAAATGGTTATTTACAGCCAGAACTTAAAATACACATATATTCCTTAAAAAAATCTGTGACGGAACTCCACATGTCTGGCTGCTGAAAACCGATACCTGAATTGAAAATAAAGAATCTAAAAACGTCTCCTAATTTGATCAAGGTAACAATGGCCCAGTGTGCCTTCATGGAAGCAGGATGTTGCCTTGCGTCACTTTGGGCAGAAGGTCAACCTATTAGGTCAGTCCTTTGCTCATTGTTCATTAATTGTATTAATAATTTTTAGAGTCAAAGTCCATTCCCATTCCATGCATGGTTGCTATCTAATCAGAGTCGGGTGTGGTTATTAATAGGAAATACATATATAATTGCGGTTGCGTAGACTATGTACTTAGCACTTATAGGGTGATGTAAGCATGTGATTAGTTAGTAAGATCACTGTATTTTTGAATGCTGTTTCATCGTCACGTTGGGAGAATGCAGCTTCATTTATTTAGCTTCATTGACTTTCTTTTGCCCGCGGCTTCGCTCGCGTGGAGGTCGGAAATTATACCACGGGAACGTACTACTGGAACAAAAAGTCCTTTGTGTTAATCTAGGTTATAAACTACCTGTGTGCCTTTCATTCAAATTCGTTCAGCCGTTTTTGCGTGATTGCGTAAAAACATACAAAGTTTCACATTTTTTTTAATTTTAGTAGAATATTTAACTAAGGGCTGATTTTTCCAACGCTAGATAATTTTATCGGAGGTTATTCCTCCGATAAAATTATTTTGAATTTTTGATAGTTCTTCCATACAAAAACTGTCAGACGTCAATTTTATTCCACGAATAAAAATTATTTGTCGATTGAAAAATCAACCGTAAAAAAACCGCAACAGCAAATACATTTGCAGCTTTGTTTGAATTTGTACCTACTTATATAAATATGACAAATAAAAACAAACAAATTGGATTACCTACAATATACAAGGTCAATTAAATTACCTGACGATACAAACCTGATCTTGTGATAAATTATGAGTGAACTATTATTTTTAGTTTTTATCAGCATTAGATATCGATACGGTCTGTTAAGTTTCGCCAGGTCTTATAATTTGATTTTGTAATTTTAAGTCTGAAAGTGACCGGAGACTGAAAAGTTGTGTGGAAATCGGTTGCCATGCTATGGGCGCGTAATGAGGAATGAGGAAAATGTCGTCGGAAAAGTTTTGAGTATGAATGTGTATACGAGTTGGGGAAGAACAAAGAAACAATAGATGGACTATGTGATCGATGATATGGTTAGAAAGGAAGTGAGGACCGAGTTGACGACTAATAGAGAAGTATGGAAGAAAAAGACGTTGCGCCGACCCCATATATACATATAAATTGGTGTACCTAAGTGCAGGAGAATGATGATGAGGTTTCTTGTTGTAGTTTAATGCGTTAGAATCCTAGTAATATTATAAACCCAAAAGTTTGTATGGATGGATGGATGGATGTTTGTTACTCTTTCACGCCAAAACTACAGAACGGATTTGGATGAAATTTGGTACACAGATCGTTTATAACCAGGATTAACACATAGGATCCTTTAATCCCGATATTCACACGGGATCGAAACTTATGCGGGTGAAACCATGGGGCGCAGCTTATGATAGTTATGACGTCGCCCTGTATGCATCACTTCGATAGACAATATGATTGTGCCTCGTGATTAGAACTATGGGTCAAAAGTCAGAACTCTTGCGTCTCGTTACCGAGCTAGATAGTTGACGATATATTGTTAGGTAATTCATCATGGAAACTTACTAAACTAGTATGAGATTTAGTCTTTTTTTTTAATTAGTTTTATCTTGTATTTAGGTTTTATTTTACAATATAATGACAATATAATGACCTTCCTCTGGGTTAAAGGTCAGAGCTGCTCTTGCGTAGATCGTTACCGAGCCCGACAGTTGACGGCATAATTTAAGTAGTAGGTAATGTTTCACAGCGGAATTCGTTAGTGGCTTAGCATCATTATTTTCACGTCTGAGGTGTGCTACGGCCATTATGATTGTGATTGTGATAATGTTTTTTCTTGTTTAAATGATTTTTTAATTTACCTGTTTGTACAGACGCCAGCACATCAAGCTACTACAATCTGTCAAATTTCTTTAATAGATTTTCAACTTTATCGCTAAAGCATTAAGGTTCAAGGTTGATTGGGAAAATTTTACAGTTTCGGGTAGCTTGACCTGCTGGCGTCTGTACTATACTTACTTGTAATGAATAAGAAAAACATTGTTACCTACGTAGGTGTAAAACAGCTTAGTTTAAGTGCCTACGAATCAGATTAAATTTAAACTTTTTGTTGAGTTGTTAGTTAGAACTTTTCCACAATTAAATAAATTAGTCACCTGTTACAAGTAAAGCAAACCTTTCTTTTTCAATGAATTTTTGTTTGTGAGCAGTGGTTATGGTGGTGAGCAGTGGCCCAGTGATAACGGCCCCGACTTACGAGTGGTTCGAACCCAGACAGGGGCTTTACTTTGTGTAAATAATTTCATCACCGCTGCTCGCACAACGGTGAAGGAAAACATCGTGAGGAAACCGGCATGACCTAGAACTAAAAATTTGAAGACGCGGGCCCAGTGCGGGTTGGTAGATGTTACATAACATCTACCAACCCGCACTGGGCCCGCGTGGTAGATTACAGCCCACTCCCTCTCACAGAGAGGAGACCAGTGTCCCAGCAGTGGGAACATCATAGGCTGATTATGTATGTATGAATGTATATATTTTTTTTCTTAAT
This sequence comes from Apamea monoglypha, assembly GCA_911387795.2. NCBI lineage: Eukaryota > Metazoa > Arthropoda > Insecta > Lepidoptera > Noctuidae > Apamea > Apamea monoglypha. Next base: position 15,622,192 of record OU426918.1, on the reverse strand, counting down.
CATAGAGAGATAATTGAAGAAGATTGTTTCGAAGATTGTAGAAGAAACTTCTTCGTGTTGATAACCTTTAAAATAAATAAAGACTATGTAGTTGATTGTAATATTTATAAACTAAGTTGATTACACTGTTCATTTTAGTCCGACGCTTTGTATAGAATACAAAAAAAAGTAGGTAGGAAAAAAAACTAAATACCTACGTCACGAGAAACTTGTTTAGTTAGGTAAAGTATTTTATGTAGTAATGTAAACGCTACCTACTTACTAGCGTTGCTTGCAACACAGTACAGTCACGTGCAAACATCGCTCATTGGTAAGAAGACTGACAACTAAAAAAAAAATAGCAATTTTGAGTTAAGCATGCGCGGCAAATTTTATTATTTTTGCTACAAAAACGACGCTAAGCCTAAAAATTACGGAGCTAGAAAGGTGTGACTTTATTATTTTAAATAATCATACTCAAAAATTACTCTTTTTGAATTATGCCAAGCTTCTATGTTCACATTGACAGTCGTTACGGGTAGTCGGAAGCCCCAAAGTCTGACAACCGGTCTTACCAAGTAGTATCGTATTACCCAGTAACTGAGTGGTGGAGGTCAGATAGGCCAGTAAATATTTTACAGGAATAAAGGAATATTTATTCAGCTGCATCCGGTTAGACTAGAAGCCGACCCTAACATAGTTAGGAAAATGCAAGGTACTCGTACATTGACTTAAGTGAAATTCAAAAGCGATAGTCTTTTAGACTTTTGATGTAAATTATGTTATACAGACAATATTTTAACTCTATTTCTATAACATTTAATTTTTATAGAATCTGTACTGAACAAGAAAATGGTTTTAATTTCGCTTACTGCGTACATGTTTTACGCTATACACAGGCAGGGTAACGTGACACAAGTGAGGTGTCACCTTTACGTAGGTACCTATTTACGATAGTTGTTTTGGCACGTTTACAATAAAATGAGTAGACCGTACTTATTAGTGTTTTGCTATATTTGGTCAATTGGTTTCTATCAACTTATGCAAGGACGCGCAAATCATAACCATGAATTCAGCGCATGATTCTTGATCTACGCTAGGGTGGCTAGGGGGCGTAGATATTTTTAGTCGGCCATAAAAAAGTTAAAAAAAACAACTGTTTCATAGCAAAGTATACCTACGCGGTAAAAATGTATATAAACAGTAAACTTTTTATTAATGACTGACGAAAACTTTCAACGCAGGTGTGTTGGGGTGTTCAGAATCATGTGCTGAATCCATAGTAGCAGTACGCGTATCGATGTCCCTGCCACCCTGTATCTATAAAACTTCTCCTATACTATACTTAAGGGAGCCCAGTAGCCTCTTGAGCCTCGTTCAACTTATACTGTGATAAAAAAGAAAGAAAATTGCGTTCATAGACATTAGAAAAAAAACAAACTTCATATAAGAACAGGAAAAACATAATGCTTATAATGCCAGACGAGCCTCAGCTTAGCTCAGCATAATGTCAAATGACACCATACAAATATATCTAACCTGTACATCAATTTCATCAAAGCATAATTTTAGTGTCTTCTTTGATTTCAGACAGCGGCCACCAACCTCATGACATGCTTCAACGAATTGGTGAACATGGAAGTATTGCAGCAGGAGATCGAAGATGCCAAGCCAACTGGACAGGTCGATGAAGTGTTTAAGAAGTTAGTATTAAACATGCAAATGTGGATATTAATGATCATAGGCATAAATGTGATTCTCTTTTAATTGCCACTAGCTACAAAAAACCTTCACTCGACTCGAGTGGTCGCAAGCACGGCTTTTCAACTGAGGGTTTAATCAAGGAATTTCCGTGAAACAGCTTGGAGGCTGGATTTGTTGCTCGGTTGATGGCACTAAGATATATTCATGGGGCGTAACAAACCCACAAGTACTGGGCCCGCGTGGTACATTTCAGCCCAATCCCTCTCGAAAAGAGGAGACCTGTGTCCCAGCAGTGGGAACAGTATAGGCTGATTGTGCATTATGCAACATAAATAGACAATAACGTGAGCTGTCTCAAGTCGACTAATAAGAACAGAGTACTATCAACAATCTGTCTGACATAGATAATGATTACTTCCCTTTACAACGTTGCAGTAAATGGGCCATGCTCAAACGAGACGGCTCCTAAATAGCCACGACTTTTCGCGACACTATCATATATGTACTGTCGCCAAAACCTTTAAAAACAAAATCCCGTGCATATGATGACCACAGCTGCGTCCGTAAGTAAAACAAAAGAGGATCCTTCTTAGGTCGACTAATAATATGCGCTGCAAGCAGGAATAGTCCTTACGGTGGTCAGATATAGATTGCGGCAAACATGACGCAAAAAAGAACACAAACACAAAAAAACAAACAAGTTGGGGGAAAATATGCTATAATTATGTGTTTAGGATAACATGCAGAGGTGTACCCATAGCACACACATTTTGCCAGTATGACCATACCATACCTAGATATTTATGTTCTTAACTAGCTGACCCGACAGACGTTGTCCTGTCCAAATTTCGATAATTCATACAAAAATCCCATAGAAAAAACTGGCCAAGTGCGAGTCGGACTCGCGCACCGAGGGTTCCGTACAGACTTAAATTGGTTCCATTCAAATTTCAAAATCGGTTCAATAGTTTGATTGAAGTCTGTTTTTCGTCAGTAAAAGAGAATTCTCTTTGTCCTGTGATACAATCTATGTACCTATGTACTTATGTAGCGATCAGCAAATCTTTAACCGTAGATTTTTGACGTTTGAATGTCACTTAACTTTAACCTCCGAGGCTTTAATGCCTCAGGCATTAAGTCCGCCTTTGTACAGTATTTTTTTTTTACTTGTGCATAAAGTTTTAATAAATAAATAATCATCGTTTATAAATAAACCTCCTTATTACGAACGTTTCAAAACAAAAAACCGCCGTTCTCAAGTGATGCGCTTACCAACGAACAAGCATTTCATGTTTATTTATATAGATTTATGTAGACCATATGAGTAGTACAATTTATAATATGAAGTTCCGCACAATCTTACCCACAGGAAATTTCTAGAATAGATAGTTCCGTCGTAGACCTCTTCCATCGCTTTTCATCAGGCGAGTTCAAAGTCAAGAGCGGATCCATTAAATAATAAAAGAAATATGAGAATCTCATACAACGCCAATTTGCCATACGACTATGAACCTTGAAGTTGAGATAACTCAGTTCAATTTTGTTTCCAGATACTGCGTCAAGACACCGGATTTTAAAGGATGTTTCCGCAATATGACGGAGACGGTGAAGCCTTGCTTCTCGCCTCCTGAACAGAAGAACTTCAAGACTTTGTACAACGTTACTGAGCAGCTAGCCGACTTTATCTGTTTTAAGGATGGCGACCGAATCGCATGTAAGTTTGTACAGAAATTTTTTTACTTAACACTTTGAGCTGCCACGCCAAAATGGAATTGTGTTGTCTCATTTTGCAACATAGTTTTTTCAACCTTATTGCTTAGAAATTATGTTTTATTAGCAAACGGTGCCTAAAAACCGATTGCAATCGATTCGCTAGTTCGAGAAATTCGTTAAAAAAATGTATCCTAGAAGATCTCGAAAAATTGACACGCTCTATTGTTTCCTCGCGTTCCTATTATTTATTAACTTACCCCAGTAACCTGTAATAGTTTTGTATTTCGTTTTTTTTAAACATTTTATACGATTTTTTTTTAATATAAATAAATTATAAGTTTTATTGTATGCAGTGAAGTAATACTTTTATTTCGCTACATTATGTTACGTTAACCAACCGTTTGAAACAACCGGCCTTAAATCTAGTGCTACTGTTGATCGAAGATTATCACTATAGTTATTTATACCGCGAGCAGCGTTGCTGTGGTCGTTGGTCGTCCGATAACATAAAAACATACGTAAGGCAATGTAGTCCATAAGGAAGGATAGTGACTATTTGGAGTAACCACTTCGGCGTATAGCAGAACCAATCGTAAAGAATGTATATAGCAGACACAAGACTTACCAACGGCTACGACCGATTTACCTAACCTCAAGCGCACCGTTGGATTATACAGGGTTAGTTTTGAAAGACCAGCCAAATTTAAGGGTGTGGTACAGACCATCAGACTGAACAATTTTCTCCGTGGAACCAACATCGTAACCGCGAATAAAAATTCAGCCCTCCCATATGTTTAGGTCGAGTAGGTATTGAATTTTTCTATGGTACAGTTGATAAATTATTCGCGATTGCGATATTGGTCCCATAGAGAAAGATTTTCAGTTTGATGGTCTGTATCACGCCCTTAAATTTGGCTGGTCTTTGAAAATAAACCCTGGATACCAATTGCATTAGAATAAACTGTGAAAACCGTTAATTTTTATGCTTCAATAATATTATTTTTTTCTTTATTTTCAGTGTTCATCGCAGAAGGCGGCAAGGAGTGCTTCCAGGACAAATCGGAACTCATTCAGGACTGCTTGAACTCGACCTTCGACTCAGAGACGACGGAGACACTTAAGAACATCAGCGATTCTGGAAATTTGCAGCTTGAGTTCAAGGTAAGAATAAGAAAATGATTAGAGGGGTTGTTCTCTTAATTTTAAGAACGTCCACAGTCTGATTTCAGTCTCAATCAGTCCAAAATACCTCTGATTTCCCTACATTTTTGACAAGTTTTTGACATTGATTGTCGCTGAGATGAGATTGCGATTAGATTTTCAACGTATTTAATTACGGAAATTGGCCTTCTGGCCATCATTAACCATAACACGTTAGGAGTTCTTGATTTACGACTTATTTTTAAGGCGAAAGCTCCAGGATGGCCTGCGAAATTAACATTTTCATGACTATTGAATGACTATTTCACGCAATCCTGACAATTGAGGTGAATTCTATCATAGAGAGTTGTATTAATGATTCTAATTTTGTAAATACATATTCGTTACGGTCACGAATCATATTTTGACCAACATAAAACTTTACACAGACTGAAATTGCAAAAAACACAAGAAAATTTGAATTTCGCGGGTTACCTCAGCGCATCCCCCCTTATAAAAAGAAAACTTTTATGTAAGTATTTCTTTTAGCTCTTTCATTAAGTGTGCACTGACACACAAACCATCTCATAAACGATGACCTAAGCATTGGATTTTTTTGTTTTGAAATGTTTGGAGACTTTTCGCATCTAGTGTAGGCGTTCGTCAAACAAACGTATACGCTGTGCAAAAGCGACGCCTGTCGATTTAAAATGTAGCTTCAATGCAGCGTTAACCCATCGACCTTTAAATGAAATTCTTTATATTTTCAGGAAAAGCAGTGCAACCAAATGACGACATTACAGAAGTGTGTCGTCAACGTGCTAGAGAAGTGCCCCAAGCCCACCTCGGCCAACATTGTGGACTCGCTTTTCAACTTCATCAGGAAGGCGACTCCTTGCAAGCAGTTCGTTAAAGTAAGTTAATTTGTTAATACATAGTCATGGAGAAAAGTGTTGTACATAAAATAACATCAGTGCCTTCGTATTTAACGTTGACCCAGCATAGGTGTTCGTCGAACGTATACGCTGCACAAACGCAACGCTAACGCCGCGACAAGTGTAATCACGATAATTCGATACAATCTACACATCACTAGCGTAGCGTATGCGTTTATGTGGCGTCTCCGCGGCGTCTACGCCAATGCTGGAAATACGCTAAGTGCGAAAGACAATTCAGTTGATGTAATTTTTATTTATTTGTGTATTATTTAACTTAAAACTATATCGCAATTTTTTTTTGATAATAATGCCTTCTGTGTCCTATGTCCAGTAACAAATAATATTTATTTATTATTTTATTTAATTAACTCACAAAAAGTTGTTGGCTATTTTGATTTTTAACTAATGATATCTATTTATTATGTAAATAACACCTATTTCACATTGCACTTAGCACTGCCGCAGTTTTGCTCACAGCAATATTGTCAAATCTAACTTATGTATTGCACTAATATATTATTATCACGCATGTTTTAATAGGCGACTGACAAACCCAAGAGCAGAGGTCGGACTTTTGTAAGTTGTATATCATGAGCACAAATATCTATAATCATTATATCATTTTGTGAACGTCTGCTAAATCGCCATGTTTATTCTCTACACAGGGAAATTCAGGATGCCTGAAAATTGCACCACACACACACAAACTCAAAGCATTTATTTCACTTAAATTTACAGGCACTTTTGAACTGTCAAGGAAATTTGTCAGTCAGAAATATGAAGTTAGTTGTCCATTCCAAAGCGTAGTTATACCTATGGAAAAGAACGGGCAAGAGACTCCATGGAAACTCTTTTAATAATAGTTATATCATTAATGTTGAATTTATAATATTTATTATAAATTTGAACGATGTAAAAAAGACACACACACACACACATGGGTTATACATGGGGGCTTAGACTGACGAAATGACTGACTGACTGGCGAAATGTGAGTGTACTATAGGTACACCTCTATCCACCCCTTTGGGGGAAACAATGCGTGACGTTTTATTATGTGATATGTATGAATATATTTGTTAGGATCAGTAGAAATTAGAGTGATTAAACTCCTATTTTGAGGTTTGTATTACTTTGACGGCTTTTCACAAAGAACATGACGCTGAGAAGATTTCTGTTTTACGTTTTCGATCCTTACTATCAATCACAATCTGAATCATTTTGAAGGATATTGGCTATTCCATTGCTTCTTATATTCGAAAATATTGTCTGCTCAACAACGTAAATAACACAATGAATGTTGTTGAACTGTCAAAATGAAAGCCATTCCTACTGTTAGTGTGCTACGCAATTACCCCGCTGATCAAGACCTGTGTTTTCTTCTTTCTCTCTTCTGTGTATTAAGCTATTGTGCTTTGCAATATCAGTCTCGCTCACTCCTTCATTATCAAAAACATGAAACGACTCACCTGTTGTCTTTTTTGTTGTTCACCTTATTTCAGAATACCTGTGAATTTAAATCACAAAAAAAATATGGGATCCATTAAACATATTATATGTGAAGGGTCTAAAACACTGACCTATATACAAGTACGCTGCACTAAATATATGTACTATATGATATGACAGTTGTTTTTTTTTGCCGATTCAAAGTCGAGTGCCTCAGGAACTAAAATTGACATATTGCCGTAAATGGCCGTCGTTTTGTTTTGGTACAGACGCCAGCAGGTCAAGCTACCCGAAACTGTCAAATTTTCCCAATCAACCTTGAACCTTAATTCGTTAGCGAAAAAGTTGAAAATCTATTAAAGAAATTTGACAGATTGTAGTAGCTTGATGTGCTGGCTGCTGGGTGCTGTACGTCTCTGATGATTTAGATCTAAACCGTGGAATAAGACTTTTTTGTGTTACTACGAGTTTTTTGAACATTTTTATCATAAGAGTATGCTCATCTTGTAAAACTCGCTATCAAAAACAATAGTTCCACGAACACTCACGTTGCTGTCAGCGGCAAAATGGCAAAAATCAAATGTCTTCATTTTTTCATCGATAGTATGAAGTTCAGCGTAATTGTTTATTATAGGTCAGTGGTCAAAAATTAAACTCCATATTTTAAAATATTTATTTCGATTTTCAGACTGAAGGAAGTAACTCGCCCGACGCAGCCAGCGGCCTCGCAGTGACGACAGCAACGCTTATTACGGCCTTAGCTGTCACATTACTCGCTTAAACGATGCATACTAGATTAAGCTAAGCACTCATACAGCTATAACTTTCATTACTACAACGCTATGCGAATACAATCATACCTAATGAGGTACAAAAATACAGGTCGTATGCGATCTCAAACGCTGGTGCTGCCATCTATAGTAAAATAAAAACAAATATGTTGCAAGTATAGAACAATCAGAATGACAGTTGTGCTATAAATATTGTAGAGGCATTTTTGATACATTTTAAAGACGAGGTCGCATATTTCATTTTTATATGTATTTTTTGGGAAGGCGTGGGATAGAACAAAGTACGTAATTATAAGGTCTATACGATTGTTGTGAAACGACACTATGAAGGTTAAAGTCCAAGGCTCGGAGTAGTAAGTATGGAGTGATACCACATCAAATAAGTACCGAAATTTAACCATCCGTGAGTTGAAATGAACATCTGCCATTGCAGAATCCCTGGCATCGCGTCATATTACTCAATTCCTATTGGTCACTGCACATTTGATCGCGACGTTCATTTCAACATTATTTCTTTATTATTACTACTTCAGAACCAATCAGAATTAAGTGATAAAATCAAGATGGTGTACCTAATAGGGCTCGAGTTTTTTTCTCCAGCACGAGTATTATTAGTCTCGACTTGATTATTAGGTAAAATCGGCCAAATATATTATCGGAAAATTATCATTAATATTATATTTAAATACAGACGACAGCAGATCAAGCTACCCGAAACTTTCAAATTTTCCCAATCAAAATTGAACCTAATGCTTTAGCGATAAAGTTGAAAATCTATTAAACAATTTTTACAGATTGTAGTTGGTTGATGTGCTGGCGTCTGTACATTCTATTATTTTGAAATATTTTGTACAATAATATAAAAACATTATATTATGAAATCGAAAGAAATACTGTGTTAAGAGAATCATGCACTTTTAATATTTTTATAAATTATATGTATTTACATTATTTAGCACTTAATTTTTCAGGTGATTTGCGTTCCTTTATGTTCTAAATTAGCATAATATTGCTAATGCTTAAAGACTGTGATTACAACACTTAGGGCTAATTTTTCCAACGCCAGATAATTTTATCCGAGGAATCATTTTGAATTTTTGACAGTTCATCTATACAAAATCTGTCCAACGTCAATTTTATTCTACGAATAAAAATTACTTGTCTATTGAAAAATGAGCCCTTTTAATATTTCATTCCAATTAAAATCATTCATAATTCTACAAAAAAAAAGTGAGACATTTATCGCAAAGTTACATATCGTTACATATTTTCATAATATATTTGCCAAATAAATGTGGCCAACGAAATCATAATGCTTAGCTTGGTAGCCTAAGTCAAAAATATAGAAAAAATCGTCCTTTACGACAGATAGATAAATATAAAAGAACTACTCTAGCATCTATAACTAGGATGGAATCTAGATGTAGCCAAAATTTAATATTAAAATGCTGTTTTTGTTTTGTTTTTCAACAACAGCCGTCCGAAAGATGTACTCATCTTTAAACATCAGAATAAGCGAAAGAAACCGGCAACACTGTAATATGAACTTTAGTTTTTAAGCTATAAAGTCGATAATAGCAAGTAAAAATGACAAGTCTCGCTTGGTAATTAGATTTGAATACTGCTTCTGTCTATTTTATTGTTTTTAAGAGTAAACTAAGTTTGGTGTTAGGGTTGGTGTTTTAGTGGAATAGTTTTAGCTATGAATGTAGATAATCATTATACAAAAAAAAACAATCATAGAAAAATAAATATTTTCTCGGGAAATTAAGTGGGACTGGGTATATCATACGGTCAGAAAGGATCATACGTCCCGGGTAGGGGCAGACGTTTCGCTTTTTGATGAAGTATTATTTCCTTTTCTGTTTTCAAAATTGTCCTACAAATAAGGGAGGGTGCCCAGAAGCAACTTAATTGCCCAGCGACCTTTTTGTCTCTGTCCCCATACCAAGATTTGGACGATGCGCACACGGGAGCGACGGCAACACTACGTTTTATTGTTAAATTCTCGGTTGAGCGGCAATTGGCTAGCCGACAAATTTTTTTTGTCGCCGTGCGCTCACTTGTATTGCAACCAATAGACGTGCGACAGTTCCGTCCTTACCCGCGGACAAAAATGCTGTCGCGTCGCTACATGCGCGCACTTTCATACAAACCCGTAGACTTGATGTGAGAGGCAAAGTAGTTGCGGAGACAAAAGTTGCTCGTGGGAGCCTTCCTTAACTGAACATTTTATAGTCAATATGTATGATAAATGGGACCGAAAAGTCCGTTAGTTTAGTTATTAAAAGAAATATTCAACTGAAAGCAGGTATGATTTGTATATCTATGTACATATTTTTTTATTTTCACTGAAAACCATTGCATCTGCATTTAAATATGTAAAATCAGTTTGTGTACTATGTGGTAAATCGTTTGTATGTATTCTGTTAAATAAATATTTTTATTTTTATATTAATATATCCTTATTATTTTATGGGTTTAGATTGCATACATTTTATGGCGCTTCATAGACCGAAGGCATATTTGTGTGAAATATAATAATATGAATTTGCACTTGCATTTAAATCATTATTGTGTATGTGCGGTGTGCACATGTACGAGAGTGGTGAAGGAGGTTTTTTGCAATCCGTTGCGTTGCGATGCGGCCTGCCCTAGTCTGCTTTAGTCTTTATTGTATCACGCACATCTTGTTGGCCTATGATGCACCTTCACTGGGGTTTGGTTTAAAATATACAAGCAGATTATTTATGTTAATCAACTATCTAGTTCTCGTTTAAGCTACCTATCCATTTGAGCAAAGGGCGGTACTGTGTAGTACTGCGAAGTTTCCCTGTCCAATAAAGCGTGAATGACGTCATATAGTGGCATTCTATCGGTTAATGATTTCCTGACTGCACTTTTCCGCTCAAATGGACCGCTAGCTATATAAAGCCTGGTATACACTGTACGATTAAATTGCTTGTGGCATACCAGAAGTTGAAGCAACGTCAGTTTTTGCGTCAATTATAACGATGCTACAGGCAAGAAGCTAGCATCGTGTAAATGGAGCTTTACTTTATTGATGTGACAAATTACTTACATAGCTTTTTTATTTCGATTAGGGGCTGATTTTTCCATCGCCAGATAACTTTTATTCTAGGAACAAAATTGACGTTTGACAGTTTTCGTATGAAATAACTGTCAAAATTTTAAAATTATTCCTCGAATAAAGTTATCAGCCCATAGCTAATAATAATGAATAATTATGTAAAACGTTTTTAATTTGTGACAACAATATATCAACAATTTATAACAAGCCCCAGAAAACAAAGCCTTTAAAAAAGTGTTGCAAGCTTTGAGTGCCATTACATATCTCTAACATGTCTTATATTTGAATTACTTAAAACTGAAAAAAAAAAATAGCAAGTTTCTCTTCTATAAACGGATTAGATGCAGAAATAAACTAGGTATTGCTTAGTTGACTGTTTAGTTAATAGGAGCCATATTATTGTCTATGTCAAAGGTAGGTTCGATGTCCGGTAGGCAACTAGGAATTTGTATATGTTGCTACGTGGTTTATAACCATTTTACAATATTTGCAAATAAATGATGAAAGTATAAAGAATTTGTTTTAATTGTTTTCCTGGTCCTATCTTAGTGCTAATTTCCAACACAATTATTTTATTCCTACTAAGTAAGGGTGTATAGACACATGTCCCACATGTCCGGGTCGGCCTGATTCGGTGAGGGTAGATGTGTCGTGTCGAATCGAATGTGCCGCATATGTGTGTAGTACTCATGCACACGAGCGAGACGCGTCAACGGCAGAGGCAACAGCATCCGTCGACGCGTTAGCGGCTGCCGTTGACAACATGCCGCCCGTGTATTTGAGCACCACACGAGCGCCACGTTGCAGTACGGCGGCAGTTGCAGCCGTACTGCAACGTGGCGCCTATACCTTTGGCGCGTGACGCTCGTGTGGATGCACACTTACGCGGCATATTGCTCGAATTTCTCGAAAGGTGTAGACAGGTGTACAACATCAAGTTATAACTACGCGAGTGTTGAATTCTATTGTCTATAAAAATGCATTCTTACGGTTTTAGGTTAACCGTTTATTTTAAAAGACATCATTCCTATCATTTGTATTAGCCGCTGTGCTATTTAATGTTAGCATAATCAGCCTATAATGTTCCCATTGCTGGGACACAGGCCTCCGCTCTTCGAGAGGGATTCTCGTATAGCTTCTGCAGAAATCAATAGTAGATATAACGGCTGATAACTTCAGGGGGAAGGGCAGTGAGTAAATAACGCACATATTGGTCTTATGTTTATGTATTGAAAGTTACAGTTCTTGCACAGCGATTTAACATTACATAATTATTATTGGCACTCATGATCACACCTAACTCAGACTATCAGCGACGAATCAGTTCTTCTGCAACAAAAACAAATAAATCAATTAAAAATTGTGCTTAATATCCCCTAAATAAACTACAAATTATTAAAATAAAAATATAATATCCTATACTAACTAAAATTATTAAAAAAACTAAAATATTGCGTCGAAAAATTCCTCCACATCGCTGTCGGCTGGTAATGTACCAAAAAGACTGGCAGCATTGCCACGTTGTATGGCAATGCTTATAGTCTCTGGCCAAGGTAAAAGCCAGCCCTTGGGTCACGAGAAGTGTCAATTGAAAATTGAATGAGTACCTACAAATGCATAAATTGTGAATCTAATTTAACTGTGATCGTTCGCAAAAGAAATGGGCAACACACATTCTTAAACGTACGAGTATCAATAGAAACTTATCTCACTACGATTATTCGGATAGCATTCGATTATTTTAATAATTGGTATGTATTCTGTTTCCATCACTTAAAAGAAATACGTAACGGAGTTGTCTTTTGATATTTTACTAAGAAAAAGCTATGGACGTTAGGAAAAGCTCATCTTTTTATTCTCGCAATTTAGCGTTTTGCTGTCAGCACAGTATGTTACTTAACTATGGAACTCTGAACTTCATTTAATATCATACCTACTGTAATGCAAATAAAAACGAAATTAAATTTTAATCAATAATGCTCACCAGAAATCAATCTTTGTTGTCTTTGTTGCACGGCGATCCTTTGCGTACAAATCTGAAGAGGGATTCAGCCATGTTGCTCGGGGTGGGTGTTTCACAGCCTTCCAACTTTGTGACAATACAAGCCGACAGTTCGTCGAACGTCGCGCACTTTTGCTGTATATCAAAATAAAATGGAATTAGTTTTATTTCAAGTATAGCAACCCATTTGAAGTTTTGGCTTTTCATGAATTCTACTAGTTACACGACCAATTATTTCGTAGCAGAAGAATACCAACCACCTCTTCGTTATTTAATTGTCACTACTGACGTGTAGTTGTCTCTATATCCTGTGATGTGTGTTGTTTCTTGATAATCGGTAGGTAAGTCCTATTAAAATTATAGGTATTATAGACTAGCTGACCCGTCGGGTCCGGTTTATTCGGACAGTACCTACTCCTGTTTCTAATTCTGTCCCTAATTTCAATAATTCACACAAAAAATCCCATAGAAAAACGGACGTTAAGATTTTCCCGAATTTGAAAATTTTCCTAAAAACTTTTCCAATTTTTCTTTTATAGTCAAATAGGTTCAGTCGTTCTCAAGTGATGCGCTTACCAACGAACAGCGTTTCATTTTTATTTAAATAGATAGATTAGGTATCTGAGGATCTGTTAACTTTCCATGGGTAAACCATTCACAATATACAAATACTGATTAGAACTTACGTCAAGGCTGAGGGCCTTAGCGGCTTCGATGCTGGAGAACTTGTCCTTGATCTTGTTGGCGCACTCCCTGACTTCATTCGCCTTGCTCGTGAAGCACTGGGGTCCACCTTCGGCGATGAACACTGTCAAAAAAAAAGCATTGAGGTAGGTAGGTACACCTGTTTCACTGGTGTTTGTGTTTTGTTTTTTTTTAAAACGTGCGTTTACAAACATTTAAACTCACATACACAAACAGCTAGACCCGGAACAACTACTTGTAGGTCATACAAATATTTGTTCCGCGCGGGAATCGAACCCGCGACACGCAGCCCAGCAGTCAATCGCTTAACCACTGCGCCAACCGTGCTGTCGTTTCTTATGAATATAGTTAAATGTGAATTAATTGAGGTGATTATTGAGGAACCTACACCTGTTTCACCGATGTTATGAATACCCGGGTAGGTTTAAATAGGTAAAAGAATATATACCTAACAGAATAAGCAAAAGACAACCCAATGAGAATCGAGATGTCTGAGGAATGGATAGCAAATGAATGAGGTTTTTTTTTTCTGGTGGGAAATCATCAAATGACCCCTCCCGCTCTGGGTGGAGCGGAAGGGAGTGTCAGTCTCTTACTGACTAAAACCCACCCATGTTCCTTCCTTCGCCCTTTATGTTCCGGGGTAGCGGTAACCCTTTCGGACAATCACGCTGAAAATGAATGAGGTTCTGAACTACGTTTGACACTTTCAGAACTTTCGTTCTGTCCATAATTTCTAGCGGATTCGGTTGCCAATCGTTACAGCCAGATTCCAATCAGAAGTTTATTGAGTAGCAATACTGGTGTAGGTAGGTAGACTTATATTTTGACTCCAGAAACCGTATCGCATTCTTAAGTTGAGAGGCCACGCTCTGGCGACCTTTAATAAGTGATAACGCAACGGATTTTGGAGCCCAGAAGTAACTTCGTACTTTTTTTAATACGTAAATTATAGGGTATGGGTATAGGTACTCACGGGCAATCCTGTCACCGTCCTTGTAGCAAATAAAGTCGATGAATTGGTTGGTGCCGTTCTTGAAAGAGGACATCTGGTCGCGCGCGTTGGCGTCTATGCAGGGAGACACGCCATCCAGCAAGTTGTAGATGCAAGTCTTCAGTTCAGGAGTCTTGGCGCAGTACCTGTGGGTTAGAACGATCGATTAGAATTACCTGGTTAACGTCTGCTTTAAATAGTTCCTACCTAGATAGGTTTCCTAATTAAGATTAGTAAACGATTTCAGCTTCTGTCGTTTAAAAAATGTAGCGCACGGGCATCTTTAGACCCTTGCAGGCCAGGTCCCATAATCATTTTTTCTTTTTGAGAGAACCCAGTTCCAAGGTTTTTTTTTTAATCGGTGATCTGTCTTCTTATAGTCCGCCTCGTAATTACCTTACCATCACATAGTGACAAGATCTATTTGTCTATGTGATAGTTAGACAGGAACCTAGTGAAGTGTCAATTTTCTTTGGGAGTTGTTGGTAAAAGTGGTCGACTATACCTATAGCTTTATGAGGATAACTGCATAAACAAGAATCGTCGCATAAAGTTTCATAAAATAAGCCCAACGATTTATACTTACTTCTTGAAGACCTCATCAAGGGCACCATTGGGCTTGGCTTCCTCGATCTCTCTCTGCAGCGTCGGCACGTCAATGAGTCCCTTGACGCACTCCACGAAGGCTTTGCCAACATTCTACAAATAATAAATGGTACAAGTTATTGAAAGTGAATATAGCCTTGTGAATATTTTAGTGGAAAATTTCCCTGTCTTGGTTGCACGTAACGTCGTTTTTGGCAATATTCCAATTTTTATGTTCTAGACGAGACATCGTCCCTGGGCTTTGTTTTTTAATTTAACAATACAGGTGAGGTGGTGGATTTGACTTTTTATCTTCATAGCCAAAGGTTCTGCTCTCCTATTATATACTCCCGGATTCCTAACACACGAGTGGCGCAGCCAACGGCAGAGGCAACTGCAGCCGCTGGCAACGTGCCGCACCATACTATACGTTGTCGACGGCTGCAGTTGCCTCTGTCAACGACAGCCGTCGACGCGTCTACGGCTAACGCCGACTAGGGTCGATGGCTGCAGTAGCCTGTGCCGTTGGCAACGTGCCGCTTGTATATTATGAACACTTAATCGTGCCACCCAGCACTTTTTGTATAACTATAAAACTACTTTGTTTATAACTTTTTAAATGGTTGTGAATTCAAATTTGGAACAATAACGAAACCAAAATGATGGCTAGTAATATCGGTTTTAAAACTGCTTAAAAACTTTTTCTTTGATTCATTATTATTTTGATGTTTTAGGCCTTTATTTCACATAGAATTGCACGGTGGCTCGATTGAGACCGAGAGTGTACGTCTGTTTTATTCGCATATTCCTTTTAGTAGAGACAGCCATTTTGCCATTTTGACAGCCACGTTTTTATGGCTAGACCGGTCAGGCTACATAGCGTACCTACTATGGAGTACCCGTACCGTATCGAAAATCACGAAGAGGTAGGTACCGTTTATCTCTTAAACATAAGATCGGCAGGTATTCCGCTGTTGGTCAAAGATGGCCCGAATATGGGCTAACAACGTCTTTAGTATTCCAACTGCCTTACTTCAGCAGTATTTGATGTTAATTAATACATATAGCAGCAAGAATTCTATGAACAGATGTTTCTTCTTATTGTCGTGTTAATGGAGGGCAGATATTATGCCAAAAGTGCAAATGCATTTTGATTCACTAATAATGCTATGAAACATAAATTATAAACATCGGAGTATTTTCTACATTCGTGGTTCATATGTAGGTATACCTAGGTACGTCCCCATAAACTACTGCCCATTGTAGGTACCGACTTAGGTAGAGATAACGTCGTAGAGCGTCTCATAGACTACTGGTACCATTAACCTATTGACTTCGGCTCTTAGTACCTTTTGCATGACGGTAAAATACAGGAAGAGAATTATGAAGACGACCACCCACACTTTCTTACTTCTTACAAACTTTCTGCCAGCCACTGCTCCTTTAAGAAAATTCTACGGAATTGTGTAAAAGTGCATTTTGATACTATTCATAATTGTAATCTAACCTATCACGTGAAATAATAAGTTAAGACTTAAATTCCCTATTATACCCTGCCTATTAGGTTAACCGTTTTTTGACAGCTGTCTTAGTACGGACGCCAGCACATCAAGCTACTACAATCTGTCAAATTACTTTAATAGATTTTCAACTTTATCGCTAAAGCATTAAATTTCAAGGTTGATTGGGAAAATTTGACAGTTTCGGGTAGCTTGACCTGCTGGCGTCTGTACATGCATATTCCAGATTACGTAAAAGTAAAATTTAAAATGCGTAATAAAATAAATATATAAACTGCCTTATGCTATTCAATTACCTTATTATTTTATGGCTTCTTACAAACGTTATCCGTACATGTATCAATCAATGTATTGTGTGTTGCTGCAATCACTAGTTCCATCTGTCAAAAAACGGTTTACCTAAGGGACAGGGTACCTATATTCTCTTAGGCTATATCAATAATACAACAGGAAAAATAACCTTTTATTTAACCGTCTTCGTTTTAGTCTATTTTAATAATCCAACTCCGCTACGCTAGCATGAGTACCTACACTAACTTTCAATCCGTCATAGAACTCCTTCCAAGTTCCAATAGTTACTAAGTAGTCCTAAAATATTTTTCTTTCTTTCTTTCTTACCTCAACTTGGTCTACTTTGTCTTCGGCGTTGTTCTTTTGGCACTGTGCCCTGAGCATCTCACGCAGTTGAGCGCGCTTGTCATCGGGTATGGAGTAGTCGTCAGCCAACACGGCTAGAATCAAAAAAATCTGAAATAAACACGTGTTCTAGGAAAAAAATAAACGAGAAAAGGGTTATGTAAAGATCGTAGAAGGTTGTGGCGTTCTGTAGTTTCGGCCTACCCCATGGGCGTGAGTTTAGACAACTACTTCATTTATTGGAGTTCAAAAGGATGCGTTTATGTTGACTTAGTTTTTTTACTACAATACCTATTATCTTGTGTTGGGTATATGAATGAGGTTTTGAATAATACACTGACAAATTGTGCTTTAAATGCACATTCTGGTAAGTCTACAGATTTTAAAGGGTGGCAAACTGTAACCGTGAATTCAGCACATGATTGGCGATTATCTTCATAGCCAAAAGTTCTGCTATCCTATTATATACTCCCGGACTCCTAACACACGAGTGGCGCAGCCAACGGCAGAGGCAACTGCAGCCGCTGGCAACGTGCCGCACCGTACTATACGTTGTCGACGGCTGCAGTTGCCTCTGTCAACGACAGCCGTCGACGCGTCTACGGCTAATAAATACATCGCCGGTTATAAAAAAAAAGCTGTTTCATAGAAAAGTACAATACCTACGCGGACAAAATGTATAGAACAGCTACTTTTATTTTTTAATAACCGGCGAAAATTTCAACGCTTTGAAATGTTTGTCTCTTTTCGTTTCAGAATCATGTACTGAATCCATTGTAACAGGTTGCGCGTCCATTTTCCTGCCACCCATACTGATATATCTATAATACGAATACCTATGTAATTGTTATTGAAAAAATGTTATTACAGCATAGAAGAGTTTCTCAAAGATAAAAGTAGTTAAAACTAATATGTGATTATATTTTAATGACTTTAAATGATATAAGTACGAGTATGTACATTCTATCATGACATTGCATCTTAATGAATTTTATTGACATAAATTTCTTTTAATTGAATTTATATTAAAGTTTGAACTAATATTAAGTTAAATTATTATAATTAATATATATTAAGACTAATAATGTTGTGACCAATGTGGAATGTAATTTTTTTTCTCTCTCTTTTCTGGCTTTACGATGATTACTTAATTTTGTGTTACATTTATTGTTATTGTTAAAACCACTGTTCGACACAAATGTAAATTTCTTGATGAATAAATAAATAAAATAAAAATTCAGTAACTAACATACATAATTATTCAAATGTCTAAAGGTATAGTTAATAGTTTCATAACTTACTCTCTAACTAATAATAATATATGACTATCTAGAGTATTATAAGGCACTACCGACCTCCGTGATAACCAAAGAATTACCTACCACTTACATTATGGACCAAGAGAGCAAAAATGATAGTAATTTTATAATACTAGTGAATAATATTTATTAAAAGATAATTTACTGCCCACTTATAACAATCACTGTTACTTAGAACAAACTTATCAAGTGACACCGATTTGACCTTTTTATAAGTTAATTAGGTAGGTAGGTTGAATAAAATCGAGATTATTCATACAATATTTACACAAATAAGGAAAACTTGTTATATTTTATTTAACCGACCTTTTTGGTGGGGTGTTTGATAACATAATTATGTGCACATCTGCCGACCCATTTTGCGGAAATCTCACCCTGAAAACTTAGGTTAAGTGAGCTTGAAGTGCGTAAAGAGCTCACTTTACCTTAGTTTTCATAATGAGGTTTTTACAGACTAGATGGTGTTGGATCTATGGTTTTTAAAGTACGCTGTATTGTCCTTGTCCAAATCTCCACTAAACTTGAGCATTGCCACGTCTGCAGTCCGTTCACAGTCATTTTACCTCTGACAGCAGCTAGCCTAACAGTAATTATTATCACTTATCGTGACGAGAATAAAGATCACATCATTGTGATCTTTATGCAGTGGCAAGTCGCTCAAAATCATTTTTGAGCGACTTGCCACTGGCAGCAAGCCAACAGCAACCTTATTACAATAAGAATTAAGATTACTGTGATTTGGGCAGTGATGCAAAATCAGAGGTATGTCTAACCACAGCTGGACTAATTCACTTGAAATACTGGTGAAAATTACGGATTCTGTAATTTTCGGAACCGCTTTTTTAGGAAAACGTAGCTTTATTGCACTATTCACTTGACGGTCCAGAATATGGTGCATATTTTGGCGATACTTTCGCTTTCTCAAAACGAAGCCAGTATTGCTTCTCTCCCTATAATAGGAATCAGACATTTTTTTTTTACATTCATATTACCTAGAGCTGATAGTCAATCTGCCTAGCCTTTTCTCAACTATGTCGGCGTCGGCTTCCAGTATAACCAGCTGCAGCTGAATACCAGAGATTTTACATGGAGCGACTGCGTATCTGACCTCCAGAACCCAGTAACTGGGTAACATAGATACCAAATGGTCAGACTTTTGGGTTTCGAACTACCCGTTACGAATGTCAAATACCTGACATGAGAATGACAGCCAGGACCAACAGCTTAACGTGCTTTCCGGTTTTCTACCGACAGTTGTCAGTAATAGCTACAATGTAAAATGGAGTCGACCTAAAATGGTGTTTCCTAAAACAATTTGCTAGTCTGAACCCTGCCCAGTGCATCGTTGCATCGTGTCTCACAAACTACACAGCGGTGACACTGCGAGCAGAGTTCAAGGGATAGTCTTGATCGAGTAAATTGGTAAATGGGATGATGTAGCTCGCAGGAAGTGGGGGACGAGTTGAGTGTCCAACTGTGGCACATATACACATGATCATATATATGTATCTCAGTACATGCGACCGCACAGTGTACTTGTGGATGAAGAAAGTCATATGCTGTAGTCCTTTGTGACTGGCTGACCGTATGATCTGGGTTATTGTTCGCCCATTAAGTATACGAAATACATTTGATGTTGCACGGGCTTTGCAACATGTTGGTGATCGCGATTTTATACACAACGGGTTTGTTAACGTGGACTGAACTTTGCAAAACTAGTTACGGCTTTACGGCTTTATTTATCAAAGAACTACTGAAAATCTGAAAAAAAAAATGCGAAGTTTCTGTCGATGCTCACCTATTTGCATACATAATCAGCCTATAATGTTCCCACTGCCGGGACACAGGCCTCCTCTCGGTGAGAGGGAACCTATTTGCATAACTCTTTAAATCTTTAACAAAGTGGTCTTGATTCATGGTTTGAGTCAAAGTCAAAGAGAATAATTAACTAAGTGCATATTTTAATTTGTTTATTTAAAAAGCACCATCCGTTATCTAAGGATGTGTACGAATACGTAATTGACGTAAAAAAATGTTGTTGTTTTTAACCCAAACTAAATATTTGACATAACAAACATTGTTATCATTTAAATTGTCAACAATTTGTCTGTTATTCTTCGAATAGATAACTTTATTTTCAGTGTCGCAGACCAAACGCCACACCAACGCCGCCACGCCACGCCATGCCAACTAATAATTAGGACAGCACGGTTGGTGCAGTGGTTAAGCGATTGACTGCTGCGCTGCGTGTCGCGGGTTCGATTCCCTCAGTAGTTGTTCCGGGTCTGACTGTTTGTGTATGTGAGTTTAAATGTTTGTAAACGCACCCACGATACAGGAGATTAATCCTAGTGTGGGGCAACGTATTTAAAAAAAAAAAAAAATTGATCTATTAACAAACAAACAAAATCAATTCGTAATTTCTTATCAAAACTGCATATAATATCAACAAACCATTATCTAATTATTGTTTAACTTTATTTACTTAAAACATTTACTACCTAACGTTGAATAATTAATTGTAACTTTATTGACAAAGTTCAAACGCCTTTTGGCAGATAAGATGGCGGAAGAGCGCGAACGCCAATCAACGAGTAAAAGACATTATTGCGCAATTTATTGTTTCCCGGGAATTGCACATGGCGACACTTGAGTGGGCTAATTTTTTAACGACCGACGTCAACTGCCTGTCTAGATAAACACATAGCTATGACAACTAGACGCGTATGTATGTTGTTCCGGAAAATATAACTGCCAATCAATTAGTTAACAACCTACCATAAAAACAGTAGGGCTACAAATAGTAGGTATATGTATATATTTTCTTGACAAAAGAAAACCAAGCAAAAGGAGTATATAAGGATAGTATCAGCCCTGCCAGGGTCGCGAGTTATTCGAAAGAGTTACCGTGGCCCCTGGCGCAGGCAACTGAAGGAACACGGATGGGTTTTAGTCGGTAGAAGTTTTACTTGTCCTCCCGCTCCACCCAGAGCGGGAAAAGTTATTTCATGATTTCCCCATAAAAAAAGGATGTCATAGTTTCTGCCTACCCCGGCACACAACAAACTGACGCCTTCTTCTCATGAACACATGGGAAGAAGCTGTATGTATGTAGGAAATAAAAATAAAACATGAAGAATAGTTGGTAATTTCTAAATTATGTCGTTAATAGACAAATTAACACATACACCCATTGTTATTGTCTTAAGAGTACTTCAGACAACAACAATGTGTCTATTGACATAATTTCGGCAAAATGAAACCCCTTAAATAACGTTCTAGCATTACCTACTCTAAGAAATTCCGACCTAGTACCTATAGTAGTACCTATGTTAAACAACCCAGCACAAAACAGACTGAAAAAAAAAAGAATGAAACTACACTTCATCATCATCTGCCTAACCATTTTCCCAACTATGTTGGGGTCGGCTTCCAGTCTAACCGGATGCAGCTGAATACCAGTATTTTACATGGAGCGATTACCTATCTGACTTCCACAAAACAGTTACTAGGTAATACGGTACCTACAAAGAAACTACACTTATTTGCAACCTAAACATGAAAGAAATAAACTGCAGATTTATTCAGATGAATAATAGGAAAAGAAGTCAGTTTAATATCGCAAGCAGTTGCAACACAAAAATATACCTACGTGCTCTGCAATCATTCCTCTGACTCTCGGAAATCATAAACTAATTACTAACTGAAGGGAAACTTATCTTTATCTGAGTTCCTTCACGCAATTCATAAGTCATCTAAGGAAAACGGGCGAAAATGATTCTCTAGGTCGATGCTACTTTATGCTATATTGCAATCTTCCAATTGTCTTTAGCTGCATCGTGTATAGACATCACGCAACACAATAATAATTGTTTCCTAGTATGATGGACACTACGTAAGGTAAGAGCCGCAAGAGGTTTTATGAATTGCACTATGGCTCTTGCTATTCTATTGATCAGAGACAATAAAAATGAAGGTAAACTGCAGTGCGGTTCTGTAACCATCTCACCATGAAAACTAAGGTGAAGTGAGCGTGGAGTGAGCTGTCATTCCAACTAATACTAGGGATTGACACTATTGACAGCTCACTCTAAGCTCACTTCACCTAACTTTTCACGGTGAGATTTTTACAGAATCGATCGGCAGAACACTAGCTTTTGCTCGCAGCATCGTCGCGTGGAGGGCAGAAATTATCCCAAAGGAAAGTACCGGTTAAAACAGTATTTATTTTACCATTTATGTACACACATATATGTAAAAAGACAAGAAGAAAAGAATGGAAGAGTAGGTACAAAGGTGAGTCTTAACCCAGGTCATAGTCTATTGTGTGCCAAGTTTTATCCGTTTTTTTTTCAATCCGTTCAGTCTTTAAGACAGACAGAGTTACTCTCTTCATTAATAATATTAGCACAGATTAAGTAAGTATGGAGTATGGATTTTGCAGTCCACCAGGACTGGCCCTCTAGCAGGAGGTTGCTTTTTACGACACTTGTATAGTAACAACGTTTTCTAATTGAATAGACAGCCATGCTGCTGGGGAGTTTGTTGCGCCACTTCTTCCCTGTTAAAGTACTAGGAAGATGTGAAGGGCGGGCGTTTTGAGGGCACTGACTTATGTAATTTTGACGTTCAAAATGTGTTGATTCTCAGCCTAGTTTGAATAAGCTGACTTTTGATTTTACTGCAGATAAGGGATCTCCAAATTCTGCAATAGCTAATAAACTATTGGAAGCTCTTAAACCAATGGAGAGTAGGTAGTGAAATTGACATAATCATGAAAGGAGAGGACTATTTTTCATCCCAAACAACTTTAATGTTTCTACAATAAGAAATACCAACAAAACGAAGGTCATTAGGTAGTCAATCTTTAAATTCAATAGAGAATTGTTTTCTTCTAATGGCTTAGGGCAAAAATAATGCAACAAATACATACAAACAAAACAAACACTGTACCCTTTATAAACTAATATAAGTATCATAACTAATGAGTTCATCAGCATTATCATGAACGAGGCCCGTCCCTAGTAATCATTGTTACTTATTGTTACATCAACATTGCAACAATATAGTCATCGGTAACAAACACGGGTAGAGCCACGTCACCATTTGATGATCCCGATATGTTAAATATTCAAAATCAAAAGTCATTTATTCAAATTAGGCTAAGAATCAGCACTTTTCGAAAGTCAAAATTACAAAAGACAGTCCCCCAAAACGCCCGTCCTTCACCACTTCCTAGTGCTTTCGCTGTGAAGAAGAAGTGGCGCAACAAACTCCCCAGCATTACGATGTCAATCAATCTGCCCAGCCTTTTCCCAACTATGTTGGGGTCGACTTCCAGTCTAATCGGATGCAGTTTGATACCAATATTTTACAATGAGCGACTGCCATCTGACCTCACAACCCAATTACTAGGTAGCAAAATATCACAAATACAACATTTAATTTGTTACGACTACCTATTCTAAAGAATCAACATTCAAAATCTCATAAAGGAAAACCTACCGAGGAAACCGGAATGTCCTAGAACTAATAATTCGAAGACATGTGACATTTAGGTACCAACCCGCACTGGGCCCGCGTGCATTACGGCCTACTCCCTCCTACTGAGAGCAGGCCTGTGTCCTAGCAGTGGGAACATTACTGATGTTGCGTGCTAAAGAATACTTTAAAAAAACTCGGATTTGAACTTGTGTGTTTCTTTGACAAATCTTTCACTGTTCAAGCTGTACGGTTATGGAATGACTTGCCCGTGTCGGTGAGGCGTGCTCAATCTCTGTCCACTTTCAAAATTATGATCAAAAAGCACTTCCTCTCTCCTTAAACATCATCATTATTATTATTTATTATTATTATTATTTTGTTTTTTGCTCTTGTTTCATGTCTATTATTGTGTGTATACATTTATTTAGACGAGTAAGATATACTTTATGTATATATTTATTGTATAATGTAATTGGTACACCACAGACTACCTACCATTTTTGCCTCTCTTTTAATTTTAATCCATCCAAAGGTTGTCTTTAAAAGATCGCTCTAAGCGATAAGACCGCCCATTGTGTCACCCTTTGTAAAAATTTTGTATATTTATGTTTTATAATTTGTATGGTGTACAATAAAGAGTATTCTATTCTGTGTGTGTTCTGCTGGGATAACTAGTTAATGCCGCTCTGTGTACTTAAACTTCAGGGCCCCGATGTCTATGATAATTGTGAAAAGTATGATTCACTCGGCGTTTTTCCAAGTAGGTATGTTAAATGACTAGAGGTCTAAGACGTAAATGATCAGCATCGTATAGCTTCTTATTTTGAGATTGGGATCGGCTTTCAGACTAACTATCTAGATGGTACTCAATGTGAGCAATATGAAGTCATCCGACCTCCGAAATACGATAACTGAGTCAACTGTTTTTGTGCTTCTGATAATCTGTAATGACTACCGAGAACTGACACTGATAAGACTCGCAAAAGAGAGTAACTTCAAGTTTCATAATGTTTGTTAATTAATTTTACCATGGGGAACAGATAACTTTAAGCCTCTCTCGAAAAACTTGACATAAATGCATATTTCTTAGCGAAATTTCTAGTAAAAAGTTGTGTTTTTGGAACGTAACGAAGCAACAGCTACAAATCGTTTTCTGTATACATAGATACTCATGATTTTTTTAAGCTTGATAGGATGCTTCGAAAAAGTGTTCTAGGATAGAACATTGCCTATCGCCATAAAAGCCTGAATCACTGTAGCCCTTAAAACTTTATCCTAAATAACTCCAGTCCAAAATAACGCTAAACCGAATGCGAGCAGCATTCGATTTATCCATATTAAAAAATATGAGATTCTCTTAATTGCAACCGATTATTATCTTTAACTCAGTACTAATTTATTTATTTACCACCAAAACTACAAAAAATAACTGCTCCATTTAAGACTGCCGAGCCCAATACAAATATGTATAATAATTATACAGGTTTCTTTAACAAATTAATTACACGGTTTTATTGTCTCTATTTATTTACGCCAAAAATTAGTCTAAAAATCAAAAATAATTAAATCCTTGACAAAAACTTACCCACTGCCAGTACGGCGAAAACAAAAGTTTTCAGCATCATTTTGTAGCACTGTTTAATACTTTGTGGTTACAGAAGCAATGCCGAACGCGGACTGAAGCTCGGTCAGACTTACATCGTCATTTATACACACGGTTTTAGGATGATAACTCACTGATGCGAGTGTCGCGAACGTTACCGATGTTATATGAAAATTCATGGATGCCTATTTGGGATAGCTGCTACATTTAACTTCTAAGAAAATTGCCTCTGCAGGAAATTTCCTCAAAATCGATGTTAATTTTTAATTAATGAGGAATATAACGATTTCAAATATCTACTACCTATACAAACAAATTCAGAACGAGCCAAAATAATGATAGATAGAATACTATACTATTATTATGAACATTATAAAAATTACAGATTGTATGTATAAATTTAGCGCATCCCCCTTAAACTAAATATGCATGTACCTACCTAAAGTATTACACATAATGTATACGAGGGCCACACTGAAAGTTTTTAGAACGGGCCACTTGTAAACGATATAATAAAAAAATAAGTTCAAATTTTGAAAATGGATTTCTTTCTATTATTGTGTACGTATTTTATTCATTTGTCATTTGTTTACGATTTGGCGGCACATCGAAAGTTGTCTGCGTCACGTCAGCATGAATTTAACGCGAGAAAATTTTCGTACAATGATTTTTTATGACTTTCGATGTCATTTAAGTCAACAAGAAAGTTATAATAGACTTCGATTGGCCTTTCACGATGAAGCCCCATCTCGTGCCACTGTTTACAACTGGTTTAATGAGTTTAAACATGGTTGCACTAATCTCACCGATGATCTGCGTGAGGGACGGCCTTCTACGGCGACGACTGAAGATAACATCAGTGTTGTGCGGCGTATGATAGAGACTGACAAAAGAGTGACTTATGAGCAGATTCGGACAAGCTTAGGCATCGGTATGAGTCAAGTGCACAAAATCCTCCATGAACATTTAGCGATCAGGAAGCTTTGTGCCCGGTGGATACCTCATAATTTGACAGAGGCCCAAAAGCTCCGTCGTGTTGATTGGTTTCGTGAAATGGTTCAAAGATAAATCTTTGAACCATTTCACGAAACCACACGTGACACGTTAAAACGGAGGTGACTCAAACGCTGTGTTCGACATACTTACGGGTGACGAAAGCTGGATTTATTGTTATGATCCTGAAACTAAGAGACAGTCTGCTGTCTGGGAGTTTCCTTCCGAGGAGTTGCCAACTAAAGTGAAGAGAGGTCGAAGCGTGGGAAAACATATGGTGGCCTCGTTCTTCGGAAGGACAAGTCATTACGCAACAATGGTTTTAGAGGATCAAAAACAGTTACTGCAGAGTTGTACACTAATAATTGTTTACCACTTGTTTTGGAAAAAGTTTGGGAGAAACGACCTCGCAGTAGGATCCTCCTTCAAACACGACAACGCCTCGTCGCACACCGCCAAGCAAACAATCGACTACGTGGCCACGTCAGACGTGGAATTATTGGGTCACCCGCCCTATAAGCCCCGACCTCGCACCTTGCGATTTTTATTTATTCCGAAAATAAAAGGAAAACTTCGAGGAAAACGTTTTACGGACGCCAAGGAAGCAGTGGCTGCGTTTCAAAATGCCGTCGAATAGGGGTCTCTAAGGACGAGTGGGCAAAGTGCTTTTCTCAGTGGTTCCATGGGATGCAGCGATGTATTGATGTAAATTGACACTATTTTGAAAAGATATAATAAAACTAATAGCTTGCTAGTTTGTTCAGTTTTTGATTTTCTAAGAACTTTCAGTGTCACCCTCGTATGTAATATTAACAAGTACCGTTTCTATAATTTTGTGTTAAATGAAAGAATAATTCAAAATATCAAAAATTTTCTAATCACACAGTCGTTTCAATAAACCACAAGCAGAACAAATCTGAAAGAATCGCACGCGTTCGTTACGCCATAGTCAGCAGCTGCCTTTAACATGACAATAGTCGTCTTCATATTAACCGAGACGATATCTGTGCGTCGACGACAACTGGTGGATAATATGTGACACACGCATGTTTTTCACCATTTTTAAGTAATTTCTTCGGCAAAAAGCCGATGGGCTCTTCTTTTATTTCGGATTATGGTGTTAATATGAGGTCTCGGCTGTCATTCGTGGAACTTTGACAGTCGTTACGGGTAGTCAGGAGCCCGAAAATCTGACAACCAGTCTTACCATCTTCATACCGAGACCCCTTCGTGCCTCGGAAAGCTCGTTAAGCCGTTGGTCCCGGCTGTCATTCGTGGATCTTTGACAGGCATTTTAATACGGGTCGTTAGACGCCCGAAAGTCTGATTGCCAGTCGTACCAAGAGGTATCGCATTACCCTGTAACCGGGTTGTGGAGGTCAGATAGGCAGTCGCTCCATGTAAAATACTGGTATTCCGCTGCATCCGGTTAGACTGGAAGCCGACCCCAACATAGTTGGGAAAAGGCTAGGCAGATGATGAGATGATGATGGTGTTAATATGAGGTGCATTCTATTGGTACATACGAGTACTTATTATTGGTACATACGAGTAATTATAAGTCTCCTCAAGAAACGCAGGTAACCTGGGTTAACTTTTTGTCAGAGCGATAAATAACTAAAAGAAAGAGATCTGTATTTTAACTAAGTACAACCAGGGAAATTAATTGTTATGCAAATTGACAACCTTCGTCAATTTGCCGTGTCATAGCCATTTCATACAACGGTCAAAGAACTACTTGTGATTTGAATATAGAGACAATCTCACCGTGAAAACTAAGGTGAAGTGAGGCGTCAATCAGGAGAATTTGACAGCTCACTTCACCTAAGTTTTCACGGTGAGATTTTTACAGAATAGATCGGCTGTGCGAGGCCAGAAAAGCCTATCTCAGCATAAAGCTGCGATATTTAAAAAAAATAATGGGCCCGTGTTATCCTTAACTTTGAAAAGATTAACTTGAGTCATAGTCAGTACTTAATAAGAATGATGTAGTAAGAATATGCAACATTCAGTGATCAGAATGTCCTTTGTGTTGTCGCAACTATGTAGATGCATTTTTTTCCTTATCCAGAATTGCCATAAAGCAACACCTGTCTGATTGATAGTCTGTTGTTTTTATTAATTGCAGATTGTGCGAGGAACTGTTGAGAGGAAACGACTATGAAGTTGGGGGGCAAACTATGTGTGGTAGTTTGGGTACAGGAAATGAGTAAAGATTTAGTGCGACTACAGACTCGTTGGTCTCGTGACCGCAAGCGCTACTGCTTAGCACGAGGTCAGTGTCATAGGGTTTGTTCGTAAGAAATTTGTCCACCCGTAGTCTGGATTTGTGGCCGGTTAATGACAATAGGCCTGCCCCCTATTAATTTACATTAGATTTAAACATAACTGGCGTAATGTGGGTGTACTATAGGCACACCTCTACATAATCTTTCAGGGTATACAGGCGTGTGTTATGTTATTTATCGGGTTCCTGTCCTTAAGGGTAAATATTATTATTTTATGTCCCTGTTCCACAAAAATCAGGCAAATATTATGTTTTTGTAATAATATTGGGACTAAACGAACTAGATAAGATTCTATGAATTATTTAACAAGTATAGGTACCTTACTTTTGGATCGATCATCAACATTTTTCTAAGCAATATCAATAGAAAAACATTTAATGTAGGTAACCTATATACGAGTATGATTTAAATATTCCAAGATGTTAAATAACTCATTAGAACCAGTTCTACTTAAATAGACTTCATCCTTATCGGTACGAATAGTTATAAAGTACTTTTATTCATTAGTAAGTACTTAAAGAACAGTAAAGTTAGTTAGCATAAGGATTTTTTAACGGACCTTAATGAGGGTTAAGTAAACAGTAGAGATGCGCTGCATAATCATCCTACAATGTTCCCACTGCTGGGACACAGGCCTACTTTTTTTGAGAGGGCTATAATCGCCCAGAAGTGTAAGGGCCCAGTGCGGGTTGGTAGAAGACACAAATATCATCGAATTTTTGCTCTAGGACGTGCCGGATTCCTCACGATGTTTTCCTTTACCGTCTTGAAAGCGGTGGTAATGAAATTATTTACTCAAAGTAAAGCGTCTGCCTGGGTTTTTTTTTATCTTTATTTATTTAGAGGTTTTTGGTTATCACACATAACCATGTCAGCCCCATCATAATTCATAACAAAAATATATTTTTACGAACTAAGAGACAAGAGACGCTCTTTTAGCTAAATAGCTGCATAAAAAACTATACATTTTCTTAGCCACCTCACTACAGGCTTTAGACAAAAAACATTGAACAGCACCTAAATCTAACTTATTAATTTTTAACTCTGCCAGTAAGGCATCTCTTTCTCTGCAATTCATTGCGATACATTCCACCAACAAGTGATGCACATCCTCCACAGACTGGCAGTATTGACAATTTGGACTACTCACTTTTTTCATTGTCTGCCTGGGTTTGAACCAGTTTGAACCTACTTTGGTTTCGTCCTGCCAAATTAGTCAGCGCCCGACGTAAATTGACGTATTTGTAGTTGCCAATTTTTTAATCACGTCTAAACTGTCTATGGAGTTGACAGGACTAAACTAATATTTATCTTCTGTCCTTTTCTTAGTGAAATAGAAAGAAAAAGATGCACTAAACTTAAATTTAGTTTAGTTTGTGAACAAGGGAATCGGCGCCATTGTCAGAAAAATTACGTGAAAAAAACTAACATACGAGTATTTAAGATTTAGTTAAATATGTTAGTTTTTTTTTAATGTAATTTTTTCTTAGATATTGGTCTAAATCTATAGCGATGGCACATTTCGGGAACTAGTGATTGCAGCAACACACAATACATTGATTGATACACGTACGGTATTATAATGTATGTAAGAAGTCATAAATAAGATAATTCAATAAGATAAGGCAGTTTATATATTTATTTTATTACGCATTTTAAAGTTAACTTTTACGTAATCTGCAGTGCGATTCTGTAACCATCTCACCGTGAAAACTTAGGTGAAGTGAGCGTGGAGTGAGCTGTCATTCAAACTAATTCTAGGGATGGACATTATTAACAGCTCACTCAAAGCTCACTTCACCTAACTTTTCACGGTGAGATTTTTACAGAATCGATCGGCTGGAATATGTACTTTCTAAGACAGTCAAAAAATGGTTAACCTAATGGACAGGGTATATAGGTGCATCTCTGTCTAACCCTTCGGGGAATACAGGCGTGATATTATGTTATATATTTGTTTTATTGTTCAGTTGTCGTCTTCGACACGTGCATAATTATAAATTGGGGATGCCCGACAAGTTTCGAACATGACCCAGGTGTTCACGAGGCGAGGTCAGAAGGCTTGCAAGCCAGTCACACGCAAATAATTGCTTTAGCTGTAAACAAAATTAAGAATAAAGGTTAACGCACACGTGTATGCAGTGCACGGGATCAGCATCGTCTCGACTCGAGCCGTACAGGATTCTTTCTATGAAACTCCATATTGCAACGCACATGTATCACCATCGTAACGGCTCAGGATCAGGATACGTATCCTGCTTTAACTCACTGAATGTCACGAAAATAGACTAAATGAGACAAGGAGGCCCATCAGAAAAGCAGAAAGGGTTATAAGTAGGTACGAGTCCACTGGTACGCAGTGTTGGATAAAGACTTCTCTGATTTATCCAATTACATGCCACTGAGCTTGATCCTCAATCACTCTTATATATATTCATCTATCACCAACCACTCCGAAGATGTTCTCTCCAACTAGCTTCAGGCAGACTCAGAGTATCCACTAAAGATCACGTAACTCCTAATGAATAATAATAAATAACACCTGAGGAGGCTCTCGTTGGGCAGCTGGATCAAGGGCTTGATTGAGAAAGCGGTACTTCTAGACACGGCTCGCATTGTAAGGAGGTTCCTCTCTCTAGACCCCTGACCACCGGTAGTTTGGATCCTGTTCCCGATACCGATGGGCTACTATTTTTTATGTTTTTATACTTCTATTTAAAAATATAGCATGTGTTTACATTGAAATAAAGGAGATAATAATACTAGTTTTTATTGTCCCTACAAGGCCTCTTCTCATACCGAGAAGGCACGAGCAATAACCACAACGCTTATTCAAGGCGGATTGGCGATTACACATTTATTTTTACTATAAATCCAGGTTTCTTCAAGATGTTTTCCTTCACCGATGTCAGTGATGTCTTAGATAAACTGAGAAAGTACATATTTATGTATAGAAAAATTAACATTTATATTGCCCGGATTTGAACCGACAACTCGTGTATGAGAGATCTCTTTCTCAAGACTTTAAGCACGCTGATGTTAACCGGCGTGCTTTTTTCTTTAGTTAGCGGACACTGTACCTCTGCTGGACAAAGGCCTCCCCCAAATTCATTCAGATATCCTTTTCCCGAGCCAGCTCGAATCAGCCCGTGCGGTACGCGTCTGATGATGTTACTAAAAACAAGTCTGTTATGATTCCATTTGACTTGCAGCTGCCTTAACCCTGAACTCGTTATCTTCCTTCTATAAAGTAAATACGATTATGTATTGTTTGCATGGACCATATGAATAGATTTGCTTACTTCGAACAATCATGTCTGTGCTAAGATAATGCTTTTGTTTGATGGTACAGAAATCCTAAAGCGCTTATTGCTCAAAAGATATGAAATCTGAAAACAACTTTATTTTTCATATTCTTATCTATTATTGTTCCTGTTTATATTTAAAAACATCCTAATTTGTAACATCAGGCAGGACTTCAATCCTCAACATATTTCCCTCTTTCTCAGCTTTTGCTCACCCGACCTGACGCAGGGTGTTGGCCTGTGGGTCCCTTAACGTACATACCTTCGCAGTGTACAGCCTTCCTGATATCCACAACCATATCAAGAAGCCACTCAGTATTTTATTAATGTTCTGCGAAACGATATGAAAGTTATTTAAAGGTCGAGCTCGAAGTTTAGATAAATTGAAATGATTTAATAATTCGGTCAATGACCTTATAACAAAGACACATCGATTCGTAATTAAATATAGAAGTTATAGACTAGATAGATAGAGTTATAGAGATTTAGGTTGCCCATTGATTTCATGCAAGTATTTGGATTTGTTTCAAAGTTTTGATTTACATCACAGAATAAGTAGTATGTATAAAAGTGTTCCAATGGTTCCATCGCATATTGCACTTAGAGTGGGACCCCTTGAAAGTAAACCACTACCTTTTCAAGTTTTTATTACGAACAGAATTCACTTTGTAGACGTGATTAACCATGTATATTTTCGGGATGCCGCAAGGCAGTGTACTTGGACCATGCGTTATTTTTAATGACAAGACTTGAATAATATATGATAGTACTTCATGGACTTACCATAAATACAGTTTATTTACCTATATTCTTTAATAATTCTTGAGAACCTGTGTGTAGAAATCCACTTAATTGTGAATGATTGTAAGGTTGTGATAGAGACTCGTCGTTAATTTGCTTAGTTTCAAGTGCTTCAACATAAGTTTACAAAATAACAGGACACTCCACTTTATAATTCGTATTTACTCACCTTCCCTTATTTAGTTAATGATTTGGACAGTAGGTCCTGTCGATTATCTATAGTTACTCATGGGTGCCAAGATAACGTCTCTTCAAGTGTTTCAATATTTACTATTATTTTTAAAGGTGTGCCTGCAACAACTCTTTATATCTATGAAACGTCATCTAATTACATTGATTAACTCCAACAAACAGACGGCTCATCTGATGACAAGCTACTGCTGTTAAGCCCTGCATAGATTTGAAGCACCAAAATGTTCGGGCAACCTTTAAAATAAAATCGAATGACATGGTCTGTTTTTCGTAGGACAATATATGTATCCTTTTAAATCAGAACACAGAAATGGTGGTGGTGGCAGAAAAAAGCAGCCGGAACAGTCCCCGGGTAAACCCTTTCTCATGAAGCTTAACAACGGCTCACCAGGCGGCATGGCGTGGCATGACATGGCAAAAGATTTTTGTAAGCTGGATTGATTTTGAATCTGATGTTAATACCTAAGGTATCAATGAAATGTGAGTGCCTTAGCAGTCATCCTTAGCCTCACAAGCGACTTGAGAATACAGCGGGAAACTGACATATGCCGCGGAAGGCTTTAGTATATTGCCGTGCCATGCCGCGACGTGTCACCTAATGATTAGTCATTAGTCATTTATTCATGAACAATAAATTATTCATGATCACCAGCTTTATTACTTAATTTTTAGATAACAAAAGGTAATCAGGAGGTCCAACCGTCGACAACTCAAGCGCATCGTCCGATACTGTTTGTGTGTCTCTTGACCTTAGCTGATACTCGTGCTGATAGTGAGAGGTTATCAACACATCTGAGTCACACGTGATAAGTCGGCGGTGCTAGGAAAATTTTATAACACCACACTTTTGAGACGTATTATGAGGAAATATTGTTTGAATGCACTGTAGAATGTTTTGTAGAGTTAAGACAGATTTTTTATCAAATACAACAAAGTCGCTATGTCAAAAGTTCAGTAGGTTATAATTACAGTATACATGATACGAGGCATAATCAGTCTATAACTGCTGGGTCTCCTCTCGGTAAGAGGGAGTGGGCCGTAATCCACCACGCGGGCCCAGTGTGGTTTGGTAAATGTCACAAGTCTTCGAATTTTGGGTTCTAGGGCATACTACTAGGGTTCACTCACGATGTCTTCCTTCACCGTTTTGAAAGCAGTGGTGATGAAAGTGGGTTCGAACTCACGACCTACAACTCGCCGTTACCACTGGGCTACCACTGCTCTCTGATATGAGGAATATGACAATTTTGATTTGAGTGTTACCGCTCGACTAGGGTATCGACCATTGTCTACCAGTACAGTAATAAGTGTAGACAAAAGCTTTTTTTTTTGATGAGATGGCAGCGAAGTGGCGAGCTGTTTCAATGTCAAATAATTTTAAATTTTATCTACTTTACTGAAATACTTGGGAAGTTGGGAGACCCGAAAAGGTTCCCAGTGCATAGCGCGAGACCGTGTCTCTTGGCGTCTACTTGCCGAGATTGACACAACATACAAACCTACACATCTCTTTATAATAGTAGTGTAGATGTATGATAGTCATTGTTGGGTTCACATTCTTCATCAGTGTATTTAGAATCTTGTAATGGAGGGATTGCTTCGGTCCTGTATTGTCTGAACCCAATTTTAAATTCTATCTCTGGTTCATTGTTTTTGACCTTTTGATTTCGTTATCAAGACTTCTATGACGCAGTTCACTGTCATTATCTTTAGACTGAGATACTACAATCCTCTGTTTTAATATCTCAGTCACCCTTGACACCTACGGGCAATCCCTTTCACTTTTATTATAGGCAGCAGGTTGGTACAAGATTGTGCGGTGTATAACAGTAGGCATCCTACTGTTATTTGCCAGTACATAATCAGCCTATACTGTTCCCACTGCTGGGAAACAGGCCTCCTCTCTGTGAGAGGGAGTGGGCCATAATCCACGACGCGGGCCCAGCAGTGCGATTCTGTAACCATCTCACCGTGAATACTTAGGTGAAGTGAGCGTGGAGTGAGCTGTCATTCCAAATAATGCTAGGGATTGACACTACTGACAATTCACATCAAGCTCACTTCACTTGGAGTTTTCACGGTGAGATTTTTACAGAATCGACCGGCTGTACGGATTGGTGGATCTCACAATGTGTTCGAATTTTTGTTTCTACGACGGTTACCTTACGATGTCTTTCTTCGCCGTTTTGCGAGCAGTGGTGATGAAATTCAATACACAAAGTAAAGTGCTTGCTTGGATTTGAACTCACGACCCGGTAAGCCGCGGCCGATATCACTTGGCCACCACTGCTCTCAGCTGGAGCATTTGCCAGTATTTGCCTAATAATAAAAATTATATTTCTGGGCGAGCATGAAGTAGTGGTTAAAAATAAAAACGCATATTTTTGTTCTATTTTTTATTTTAAACATTATATGAATAATAGTGGCAATTTGTGGAACTCTACTGACTGAATATGATTATAATATAATGCACTGCAGATTACCAGAATCCAAACTGCACAGACAGACAATGCTTATTAATTTTAAATTAGCTGAAATGGCTTTTCGTGCTTGGCTATCATATTTAGGCGGGAAAAGTCGGGACATTAACATAAGAAACAAGTTTTAATTAGTACAAACAGCTTACTGTCATTTTAAACATTGATATGATATCCATTTTTGATTTGTCATATATAATTGTATACACTGAACGTCTTATCTATTATATTGCAAAGCAATAATTAGGTATTAAAATTACTTGCCATCTTGACAAGCGAAGGCAGGATGTTGATTAAAGCGAGGCCACATTGGAAGAGAAATGTCAATGTGTAATTTCGTTTTGCGTTCATATGTCATCGACTACTTCATCTATAGTTCATAGAAAAGCTCTTCAAAATGTTCTGTTAAAGATAGATGGGTAAGAACATTTCTCCTAGAATGTCACATCCTCTGAGTCAACACCCTGCATCTAAACATCATAATTATCTCGTATTAATATAACGTTATATAGACATTACTTAGGTTTATCATAAACCATTTATCAAGTCTCATCCATTTCAATAATATTGTTCAAAACAACACAGAATACAAATTAATTTTGTTCAACGGAAAATCGTCAACTAACATCTACAACGATTAGAAAAACATCCGAGTTCTTGTCACACAAGAATATGTTTGTTACAGTAAAATCACAGGTAAGTACTTTATCACTAAATACATTTAACTGCTATAATTCTCTTTAAGAGAACGAAAGGTTCAGCCCGCTCAGGACGTGAATATTTCTAACACATATGAGATCGAGTATATTACGCAATCACGAACATATAAAGGGAATAAATTAAAATATAAAGCAACAAAAAAAGATCACCACATTAATATAATCTTAGGCGGTAAGTTATACATTAAACTCGATTTTTTTTTGTCATTCCCAATTTTATCGTCATCGTCGTCAATCCAAATATCCAAAGCGTCAAACTTCGTCCACATCGAGGTTTTATTCTACTTTTTTCAGGTCTCGTAGTTATACACATATAATAGTTATATAACTATTTTTAGAAGTAGCTTTAACATTGAATAAGATTTAATATACGGGGGTATATGATCGAAAATTTCTTAGAGTACCCCTAATTGATTTTGTCATAGTTTTGTATTATGTACATGCCATAGTTTACACACATATTTCAATGCCATTCATTGGCCACATGTCATTTCTACAGAATCCCCAAATATCGTAACACCAAATACATTTTAAAATCCGTCAAACAAACCAATCAAGTCCTTTTTCTCCACAAAAGTGTGGTATACTTTCCTATACCTATTTATATGAGAGTACACTCAGTTGCAAAAGTATTAAAATCTTTATCATCTATAATAACAATGAATATTCGTAGCTGAACGTACAGTTAAATAAATATCTTTTGCAACTCTTTGTACTAAACAGCAATAGTATTATTATATGGTATATTATTAATACAGTAAAACATTTAACGTGTTTATTTAGTATATATGGATTTAATCAACTAATAACTATGTAGATAAAATACTGCTTGTACTTTGCTTCTGAACCCGTTCTTACTATTATGGTCAAATGTGTTGAAAATCAGTGTTTTTTTTACATTGTTTTGGTCACGAGTCAAAAGTCGAGTGTAGGGCAGTGAACGGTCAAAGATTTACAAGTTTTTCATAATTTTATAGCATGTTTAATATTAATATTTCTAACATGTACCAGTACTACATCAATGTCTATTAAATAATATTATGTACAATATTAAATTGGGGTGATTGCAATATTAATCAGAGGATCAATTTTACCCTTAATGTCTGAATAAGCACTCGCGCAAAACTTTCGTAAACAGTTAACAAAATGTGTAGTTTTACA